>JANHAO010017008.1:0-14144 GCA_026873985.1 Saraca asoca
TCAAGTTGATTCCCTTGGGCTGGTTGCTTGTTTATTATTATTTTCATTTCTATTTGTAGTGTTAGCTTAGTGTAGTTTCTGCCAAACCCCTCTTATTTCTATCTCCTAATATGATTGATATCATCATCCTAAAATAATCCAAGGGCTCGACTTAGTGTTGCCTATACTACAAGTAGTTAGGTAGCTTTGGTTTATAAATTTTCTAATTTTGACTAGTTCAACAATCGGTCAAGGAGATAGCTTGATCACTTTTCAAATTTGTGGTCAAGTACTAAGGTGTTCCTAGAACATTATGAGTGATTAAGACAACATATTCACTAGGACATTTTGGTTTGAACTTTTCAACCTTCTCATATCACAACTCAATATCTTGTTTAGCTATCATCCTTAAACTAATGGTCAAATTAAGAGATTTAATGGCCTTTTAGAGGAGCACTTGAGGCATTTTGCAAGTGCTAATCAGAAGAATTAGCTGTAACTACCTAATGTTGCATAGATTTGCTTTAATGCTCAAAAAAGTTTTGCTACCAATAAAAGTCCATTTGACATTGCAATGGGTTAATAGCCTTTCTTATCCCTCATAGTGTCGGAGTCATATAAAGGTGTAAATCCAAAAGCACACCACTTCACCAAAGATTGGAAGCCAAATGTAGAAATTGCCTAAACTTACTTAGAGAAAGCATCGAAGATAATGAAAAAGTGGGTAGACAAGTGGTGCCAAGATTTAGAATTCAAGGAGAGAGATCTTGTATTAGTGAAGCTGATGCTAGAATAGTTAAATAGTCTCAGAACCAAAGACAAAAAATTGATCAGAAAATATGAGGGGCCAGTTCCTATTATTGCCAATGTTGGGAAGATAGCTTGCAAGATTATCCATCGAAGTGGCTGAAGATACACCCAATTATTCATGTCAGCAACTTAAAGCCATATTATCCAGACACTATAGATTCAACCCACAACTAGCTCACCAGGCTAGAAGTTAACCTAAACAAGCCAAAATAGAAAGTACTAGAAGAGATTCTAGCAGAGCATATAGTGATTGCAAGAAGGTGCCCAAGGAGAGAGTTCTTAGTGAAGTTAAGAGGTTTAGGAGATGAAGAGAGTAACTTAGAGAAAGTTAATGACTCAATAGATTTCAAGGAACAAATTCAAGCATTTCAAGTAGTAGTGTCTACAAGGATGTTGACCAATTGAGTGGGAAAGAATGCCACAAGTTGGCCTTGTGCACTTGTTCTATAAACAAATGTATTCTATTTGACACAAAACTTGGTGGATAAATTAAGTATAGCATGGAGGTTTTCTAGCACAAATTTGGAAGCAAATCAACTTGTGTACTATTTTGTCAATTTTTTTTTCCATTTTAGGGCTATTTATGTAATTTTAATTAAGGCAACTTGTCCAATGTGAGTAGATAAGCACATGCTTATGATACTTGGATTTTTAACTTTCTATTGATGTAGTATAAAACCTTTCCCAAGTTAAGAGAAAAGGCCTTATGTTAACTCACATAAAGTATATTTAGTCTTGCATTAGGCCATTGGCTTAGAATACTTTTTAAGGGGCGAGTGTCTGATGACTTATGGTGAGGAGTTGCGACACTAGTGTAGGGGTTGAAGTGTATGGCTTGGTGCCTCCCCTACACATTCCAAGTAATGTAATGAGGCTCAATATGAATTAAAGAAGTAGCCCTTCTTCAATTTACGTTATCCCATATTTTATCCAATTTCACCCACATTTTCCCATATTGCATGCATTGCATTCTTGGGTGCCTTGTTATTCTTATTTTTTTGGCTTGCTTTATGCTATATGATATGTTATCTTTGACCCTATGTGCAAATGGATTGATTGCCTTAATTGTTTATCTTCTGCTGTGCTTTTTGATGCTTTGTGGCCCAATATTTTCCTCCTTTGGTGTCACGGGACTAACCATTGGCTAGCTTGCATTTAGGTGGTAGATGGCAAATGCCATATAGTCTAGCTGATGAACTTGCTAGCTAATGACACATAGACATGGCTTTGTTAGCCACACTTTCTACTGTTCTTATTTTTTCTTGTGACAAGATATGTTTCCTTCAAATCCTTATCCTAAGTCCCTTTGTGACACCATCAATTGCAATAAATGCTAGAATTAGGGGGACATAAAGAGACAAATTTCTGCTACACTTGGCCAAAAAAAATGCATTGTATAGGAAGGTCAATGATTATGATTTGAACATCAATGAAAATACTATTGGTACTATGAGTGTTTTTGGGATCATTTTTGCTGTATCATTTTTCTTTTTCTTATCAAATCCAAGTAGATAAGTGCTTAGCCATGACATATCAAAGT
The DNA here is from genome assembly GCA_026873985.1 of Saraca asoca. NCBI lineage: Eukaryota > Viridiplantae > Streptophyta > Magnoliopsida > Fabales > Fabaceae > Saraca > Saraca asoca. The sequence continues at coordinate 2,330 of JANHAO010017008.1, forward strand.
TCCTCCTTCTAGGTTTTGGAATTGAATGAATTGTGTTGAATCATGGATGTGTAAATTGAGAGGCCTAATTGTTAGGTATGGCAAAGGGTAAACCTCATTCTAGAACAAGCTTATTTTGTGGTCTACGATCTACTTCTTTGAATAGGATTTTTAATTTTGTAGCCTAGTAGCTATATTTAGTGAGTTTTGCATATTAAGAGGAATTCCATTGGCCTCCTTGTGAAAAATGGGAAGCGAAGCAATGCTTCATTTGTGGAGCTTAAAATGTAATATTATGTAACTTAGATAATATTTTGTTTTACTTGATGGGTCCTTTCCTTTTCTAGTTTCTCAAAGCATGGTAAGCTATCTTTGTTAATACTTGTATGACAGGTTAGATATTACTATTTACATGTTCTCTCTTTAACCATATCATAGTAAAAAAATGGAAAATTATATGACTAAATTGTAGCCCAACTTTAACATCAATATTAGATGTTAATTTTAGTTTCAAAATTGGTGAACAAAAAAGTATCAAGTTGGTGTATTTTGTCTTACTCAAACTTTGTTATATTGTGTGATTCTTGAGTTTCTACATGGCTTCAATAGTTCCAACTACAGAACATAGGTCATTGGGTCTAGATCCTTAGTTAAATAAGTTTATCCTTTTTGTGAGATAAGATTGTTTTGGAGTTTGGGATGCAATAAGTAGATCATGTGCTACATTATTGAATTAAAAAAAAGTATATCCAAATGTGTCAGATCTGGTCTTCTTGTATCGGGTCCTATCAAATTTTGTTGGGTTTAGATCTTTGATAGATCTAATGAATCAGGCCTTTCTTAGGTTTGGATCAAGTTAGATCTAGATTGGATCTGCCAAGACCCGACCCTTTGCCAATGTTAAATGTATGATGTAACAAAATAAGTGTCAACCCACAAAATTCGACTTTCACACTTACATATTTTAGCAAAAGGCTCACAAATTCATGTTAATCTCCTATTAGATATTATTAAAATTAATAAGTGCTTTATTAGAAGAATTTAAAATATAGTTCCTCAAGTAGAAAAGTTGTAAAATTGTAAGCATGCGGAGGATTATTTAATCTATTTATTATTATGATCATAGCATGGCTTAGTTGACCATGGGTGGCTATAACCCTTCTCCTTTAGAAATGTAAAATTAACACTGATATAATAATTTATTTTTAAAAGTAGAAATGATAAATATATAATTATATTAATATTATAATATTGTTGTGTCAATAAATTAATTGTTATGCTATCAATTATTTTAAAAATTTTAATAATAAACTACTTATAATTTGAATAATTTAATAACTAAATTAATACTTAAAAATCTTTCAAAAATTAAATTGATATAAATTAAATTAATTGAGATCAAAATCAATATTTTCTCTTGAAAATATTTTCATTAAAGTTTTAACATTTATGTACTTTTATTGTGTGGAGCTTTTAGAATTGGATGATGCTATAAAATGATGGGGTCACCCTTTGGTAGTAGGTGGAAATCATATGTATAAAACTTGTCACTCCATTATTATCATTAAAATGCAAGTAGGAGAAGTAACCTAATTATTATTATTTTTAATGATGTCATTAATAAGTAAATTTATGATTGGTCTAGTTTTCACAAATTATATTGACATATTTTATAGAAAAGTTTTTGTAGGTGTGAATCTTGGAGTGTGAGACAATTATTTCCCTACTAATAGTTCACTCATTGAGTTAGATTTGGATTTCTTGTTCCATTGGACAAAAAAATAATGAATTGAAACAGTAATAAAATTTATGAATGAGATATAAGAGTACACAATAAGAATACATTGAATTTTTTGTGGTATTTTCTAGGGATTTCGATGCCTGTGGGAAAGTGCCATGGAAAATCATGGGAGAAGTGGATAAAGTAAAGCCTTTGAATTGCTATATTTACATTGTTTTCCTATGATCTATGCCCATGGGAGCTATATTTTCTTTACTTTTGCACAATCTATTGTTATGGGAAACTCAAATTTTGAATTTTTTCATAATAATAGACCATCGAAAAGTAAACATTAGTGCAATCATTAATGAATATTAAGGGAATACATGAAACACATCATTTCACTAATTTCCCAAGGTGTTCATCATTGGAAAGGCTACGAAAAAACTAATTATATCAGTATCCCAGGCCCCATAACCCCTATTTCCCTATTTCTTTCCTCTCATTTACTCTCTATCATTGTTGTTGAACTTTGTCATTCTCCCCCGATTTCCACAGCCGTTAGCTTCTTGAAGCTTTTTTCAGGTCTTTTTGCTCTACACTAGAGGTAGGCCCTATTTAACAAATCAATTTTTAAATTTTTTTTCCCTAAAACTTGAGATACTAATGAAATTGATATTAGAGATTGAATATTGTATATTTGAGTGAATTTGAATATGTGAATGTTGATGAATCGATAAATATGTGAGTATTGGTGAATATGTAATTTTGAGGATTGAATATTGTATATTTGTGGAAAGTGAATATTGATAAATTGATGAATATTGACGAATATGTGATTTTAGGGATTGAATATTGTGTATTTGTGGAAATGCAAATACAAATGAATTGATGAATATGAGTATATTGATGAATTATGGTGAATGAGAAAACCCCTTATGTTATAATATTTCTAATTATTTATTAGTTTTAATGATGATCTTATTTGAGTAGTTGCATAAGATAAAATGCCTTGGTTGAATATGTCTTTTTGATTTAACTTTGTGGGAAAACATGTTGAATGTGTTACTTAATTACCGTGACTAATATATATAGGTTTTACTATGATAACTTAAAGTTTTTAACATGAGTTTACTATTTGAAAATTTTATTCCCTAAAAAATATAAAAATTGGGTAGAAAGAGCAAGCTACTCTTTGCAAAATTGTGAAAATAACTTAATAGTGCAACAGTTATAAATTTGAATTCTTTGCTATACTAACATGTTTTATATAGAATACAATCTAGTTTATGCAGTATCACAATTGTACTAGATATTGAAACCAAAAAAAGCATGCAGAAGTTGTTTCTTTTGCTCTTTGCAAATGGACAACTCATGGCCAAATTTTTTATCGCCAAATAATGACTCCTTGATAGCTAGAAACTTGTGAAACTACTACTGGGCCCTTTGTTTTTTCCTCCTAGGCTTTAATTATAAATAGAAGTCTTCATCGTTTCAAGAAATTACACTACCATACACAAGTAACTAGAGCCTCAAGCTTCCTTTTTAGTCTTCTTGTGCTATTCTTGAGAGAATTTGTTATTCATATGCACATATACTCTAAGTAAGAGTTTTAGCAAGAAAATTCTTTTTATCTTTAAATATATCTTGATTCACTAGCTTGGGATTGAGTGAAAGAAACATTTGTATAATCCTTAAGAGCCAGGGAATTGTTGTCTTGGTGTGAGACTAGGAAATCCTTATATAGTGAGATGAGATTGCTTGAGTCCCCGAAGATTAAGTGTCTAAGGTAGTAAAAAGGCTATAATCAAAGTGCTAGTAGATAACTTTTAAGTGATCAATTGACCTTAAGAGAGGGGAGTGTACCTAAAAGACATTCCTTTTAGACTATTAAACATCTATACATTGGTTCTATCATCTTTACTTTATTCTTGACCATTATGTTCTTTGACTTATTGTTTCCAAAGCTGGTTGCTATTTTTGAACTGTATATGTTACTTGCTTTTTGAGAACTAATAGTTACTCTTTCCAAAAAAAATTAAAATCATATTTTTAAAAGGCTTGAATTTATTTTTGACACCAATTTGCACTCTCTTGGTGTTCTGGCACTATCATTTGGCATTAGAGCTTGGTCTCTATTGTGAGCTTAATTGCTTTAAGTAAAGATCTTGTAGCTACATGATGGATTCACATGGTCAAAAGGGACACTCTACAACTAGACCATCATTGTTTGATGGCACAAACTTTGACTATTGGAGGTATTAGATGATGATATATTTTTAAGCCATTGATGATGAAATGTGGGAAATTATTGAGGAAGGATACTCTATTCCAATGAAAAAGCAAGATGGAAAGGATAACTAAAGAAAGATTGGAGTGAAGATGAAAAGAAAAAGAACAATCATCATTTTAAAGCCAAAAATGTAATCACATGTGTTGTAGCTCTTAAAGAATCCAAGATGATGTCCAAATGCACAATGACAAAAGAGATGTGGGGAAAGCTCCTTGTTACATTTGAAGAAACTAAGCAAATAATGAGCAAACATGTGTGTGTGTGTGTGTGTGTATTCTTGTACAGGAATACGAACTCTTTCAAATGGAAGAAGTGAATCAATTGAGACTATGTTTGAAAGGATTTCCATCATCACAAATGATCTTCATGTTCTTGGGAGAATCATTCCTGAACACAATCTAATCCTAAAGATCCTTTAGAGTCTTCCAAACTCTTGGCAATCCAAATGTGATGCAATTCAAGAAAGTAACAATCTTGAAACTCTTACATATGATGAGTTGAAAGCTAAACTCTTGGCATATTGAAAAACATATATGAGATATACTCATGATAGAAGAGAAAGAAATATTATTCTCAAAGCTTCTTTATCAAAACAAGAAGAAAGAGAAAAATAAAAAGAAGAAGAAAAAGAAAAAGAAAAAGAAACATTTAAAAATGAAAATGATGAAGTGATATATCTAGCAAAAATATTTTTCAATATTACAAAAAAATGGCTATAAAAGAAAACCTCTATTGAGGAAAGAGAAAACAAGAAAAGAATATAGTAATCATATTCCAACATACTATGAATGTAAAAATCCCGGTCATATGAAGGTCAATTGTCTAAATCTTAAGAAAAAGTTCCAAAAAAACCCCCAAAGAAGAAAGTGATAGTGGCCTCATGGGATGATGACATTGTCTCCTCCAAAGATGATCAAGAAGAAGAACTTGAGCAAGAAGTGGCAAGTCTTTTCTTCATGGCAAAAGATCACTATACTGAGGTAATAAATTACTATCTTGAAAATCCTTTTCCCTATGATAAGATACAAAATGCCTTTGATAGTTTGCTATTTGATTCTCAATGGGTTATAAACAATTATCAAAATGTTTTTGATGAAAATACTTATTTGAAAAAGGAACTTGAATATTTGAATAAAGAAAAACAAGTTTTATTTGAAAATGTTGAAGATTTGAAAAAAAAAAGTTTCTTTTTGAAAAATGAGTCTTTGGAAAAAGCAAATGATTTAGAATTGAAAATAATGTTTTATCAAACAAGGTTACTTCTTTAGAAAAAGACAAAAGAATTCAAACAAGTTCATTTCTCTCAAACCACCTCAATAAGACAAAGTAGTTCTTAATGATGACACTATGTTCAAAATCATTAGTATTGGTGAAATTGGTATAAACTCTTCTTCTCATATCAATAATGTTAGATTGGTTAAAAGACTCAAATATAAACTTTTAACCTTTAGTCAACTTTGTGACAAAGGGTATAGCTTTGTATTTGAATCTTCTTATTGCTCTGTGCAAAGCATCATCAATAACAAAATAACATTTTGTGGGTGAAAAAAAAGATAATATTTATACAATTTTCTTAGAGGATATTCTCCCAAAGGAAACAAAATGTTTTGTTTTTATAGATGATCAAAGTTAGTTATGGCATAGGAAACTTGAGCATGTAAACATGTGACTTATTTCAAATCCTTGCAAAAATGATTTAGTTCATAGCCTTCCCAAAATCAATTTTGAGAAAAAACCATATTTGCATTGCTTGCCAACAAGGGAAATAAGTAAAATTATCTTTTTAACCTAAAAATATTATTTCTACTTCTAAACCCTTAGAACTATTGCATAGGGATCTTTTTAGTCTTACAAAATGTCTAAGTTTTGGTAACAAAAGATATAGGTTAGTTATTATTAATGATTTCTCAAGATATGCATAAGGTACTCTTTCTTTGTCATAAAGATGATACTTTTCATTAATTTGAAAAGTTTTACAAAAAGGTTTAAAATGAAAATGGTGTATGCATATCAAGCATTAGAATTGATCGTAGTAGAGAATTTGAAAATTATCTTTTTCAAACTTTTTGTGAAAAATAATGGTATAAGTCATAACTTTTCTTATCCTAGAACTCCTTAACAAAATGGGATAATGGAAAGGAAAAATTCAACTTTAATTGATATGACTAGAACCACGCTAATGATCTTCCAAAACATTTTTGGAGGAAGTAATTAATACATCATGTTATATCATTACTAGATACTCGATATGTCCCATCTTAAAGAAAACCTCTTATGAGCTTTGGAATGAAAGGAAACTGAATACAGGTTACTTCCATGCTTTTCGTTGTAAATATAATATCTTGAACAATAGAAAAAATCACCTAGCAAAATTTGATTTGAGATTTGACGAATGTATTTTCTTATGTTACTCTATCACTAGTAAAGCTTATAAAGTTTATAATAAAAAGGGACTTTAGTGATTGAGAAACCTATGCATATTGTGTTCGATGAAATTAATGATCTACCTTTGAGAAAGCATTTAGATAATGATGATGATGATTTCATGTCAAAAGAAAATGCTGCTTCATCAAATGCTTAGAAGGAGCAAGCATAATAAAGCAGCTTGAATGAGCAAGTAGATTTGAAAGTGCAAGAAAGTTAGAAAGAGCAAGAGGATCCAAAAGAGCAAGTGAACTCAAATGTGTAGCTTGAGAAGCAAACTCCTAAAAGGCTACATCAAAATCTTTCTATAGAATGGAGGCATATGCCTAGCTATTCAGTGGAGTACATCATTAGTGATCCATCTCAAGGAATTCAAATTAGATTCTCAAGCTAAAAGAACAACAATTTAGCTCTTCTTAGTCACATTAAGCTAAAAAATGTCAATAAACACTACAAAAACAACTTGTTATTTCTAATAGAAAATTCCATAAAAAATAAAGATATTTTCAACAGAAATTGAAATTTCCAATGGACTTTTAAACAAAAATAATAATCAATTAAACCATTGTTAGAATTTTTTTTTTAAACAAATTTTCCAATGAAATTTTTAAGGGGATGAATTTTTTGAAAAAATTATTTTTCTTTTTTATTAGTTGGAAATTTTATTGGAATATGTACAATTTCTTTCTCATAACTATCATAATTTTTTAAAATAATATCCATTAATTAATTAACCTCATAATTCCATCAATTTTTTTTCAATTCTAATTTCTAAAAACCATAGAAAAATGTATCAACATTTCATCTTAACTCCTAAAAGAAATTTAACAATTTTCATAAGAGTAATTAAATTCATATTTCTCGCAACACAAAATTTCAATTTCAATGGTTTGTTCACCAAATGCAAAGTGGCAATATAATTAATAGTAAATATCAATAAGAAAATTAATAATTTAAAAAATTAACAATATCAAAATATATAATTTCTAATTTAAAAATAGGTACTAACTCATAATATACACAATTTTGAAAGTAATACCAACAATACTATCAAGTATATCATTTAACTACTTGATTCTACTCAACCTAATTAAAAAATATAATTAGTTAACCATAATTTTAATATAAAAGAAAATATAACTAATAATTAAAATTTAACTCCTATAATAATCCTATATCAATAATTAATTAACTAATAATTAAAAATATGTATTAATCTTAATGTCCAAGCAAGAAAATCAATAGATAAACTCGTAGACAAACTCAAGCCCAAAACTACATACATCAAAATATGAAAAACTAATAAACTATGAAAAATATAATAATTCAATAAAAACAATCAGTAAAAGTGTAAAACAAAGCAATATAAACAATTTAATTGATTTAGATTTGTGAAAAATACCTTTAAAGCATATGAATCAAGCTTGGAAGGTAAGGAAGAGCTTTGGTGTGATAGAGGAAGGGGAGAAGAGGGAAATGGGGAGGAGATTTCCTGGACAAATGGTTGTTAGAATCTTTTAATTTTTTCAATGGATTTTATTGTCGAAAATTTATTGTACATTAAAATTAATCAGAAATTTCATTGGAAATCCATCAGAAGAAGTGAACTTTGTAACCATTTTCCAATGGAATTTTTGATAGATTTTAGTGTATGATGGACTTCTGATGGATTTTTGCAACTAGCAACTAAGGACCTTTTCAAATTTGGTTGGCCTTTTTGATGGATTTTTTGTTGGAAAAATCTATTAGAAATAACAAATTTTATTGAAATGGATGCATTGAATGATGAGAGTTGGATCTAAGGCATGTAAGAGGAACTCACTCAATTTGAAAAGAATGAAGTGTAAAAGCTTCTACCCAAACCACAAGACCTTCCAATCATTAGCACAAAGTGGTTTTTTAGCAACAAACTTGCTAATTATGGAAAAATGGTAAGAAAGAAAGCAATGCTACTAGCTTAAAGTTACAATCAATAGGAAGGCATTAACCATGATGAAACTTATGCACCTGTTGATAAGCTTGAATATATTAGAATGCTACTTACTTTTGCATCATTCAAGAATTTTAAACTATATCAAATCGATATTGAAAATGCATTCTTAAATTATTTCTTAAATGAGGAATTTTATGTGAAACAACTTCCCAAATTTAAAAATCTTGAAAAATCCAATCATATTTTTAAACTTACTTATGCTTTGTATGTTCTTTAGAAGTTTTTAGATCTTGGTGTGAAAAACAAAGCAAATTCCTTATTCAAAATGGTTTCACAAGCGGAAAAGTAGTTATTACTCTTCTCATCAAAAACATTGAGCATGATATTTGATTGTGCTAATATATGTCAATGATATTATATTTTAATCTACTAATGAAATCTTGTGCAAGGAATTTTTTTGATCTTATGAAAGGAGAATTTAAGAGCATGATGGGAGAAATTATATTTTTTTTTAGACTTCATGTCAAACAAGCCAAAGATGATATCTTCATAAATTAAACCAAGTATATTAAAAATCTCTTGAAGAGATTCAAGATGGAAAATACAAAAGGCCTTGGCACTTGTATGAGTCCATCTGTTAAACTTGGAAAAGATAAAAATAGTAAGTCAGTAGATAAGAAGGGGTATAGAGGTATGATTGGCTCACTCCTATACTTAACCACAGGTAGATCAAATATTATGTTTAGTGTATGCTTATGTGTAAGGTATCAATCTAATCCTTAATAATCCCATCTTTTTGTTGTGAAAAAAATCTTTAGAAACTTACTTGGAATAAAAGATCTTAGTTTATAGTATCCTAAAATTAAATGTTTTGATCTTATTAGATACTCAAATTTTGACCATGTAAGTTGTAAACTTGATTGAAAAAGCACTAGTGGTACATGTCACATCTTAGGCCAATGCCTTGGTTCTTGGCATATCAAAAAGCAAGATTTTATTACTCTTTCCTCAATCGAAGGTGGATATATAGCAGTTGGAAGTAGTTATGCTCAAGTATTATGGATAACAACAATGTGGTGATTATGGTTTAAATTTAGAATACATCCCTATACTCTATGAAAATACAAGTGCTATTAATTTGATAAAAAAATCCTATTTAACATCTTAAACCAAACATATTGAGTTTAAGCATCATTTTATAAGAGATCATGTTCATAGAGGGGATATTGAACTTAATTTTATAAATATAGAAAATCGGCTTGCTGATATTTTTACAAAACCTCTCAATGAAGATTAATTTTGTTTTATTAGAAAAGAACCTAGAATGATTGATCTCAATTAATTATGGTTTAAAAATGTTTCGTTGTGATTTTTAAGCTTTTATATTTCTATCATATGTGAATACATTGCATATGTATCATGCATACTAGCCTTTCTTTTGAAAAAAAATGCAAAATATAAAGATATGAGAAAAGACAAAGCTCTTTCTTCTTTTGGAAAAGAAGGACTAGATGGATACAAAAGTTGAAAAGTCAGTGGTCCAATCACACTTTTGTCTCTCCTAGTTGAAACACATTAAGGACATTAAATGGCCCAAACCTACCCATTATCTCATTAACCCAAGTGTGCAGGGTAAACAAAATGTTTTAAGTCATATTCTTTAAAAACTTAGTTTTAGAAAAAAAAATATTTCAAAATTTTTTCTTTGTCTCAAAGTTTTCCTTTAAAATGCTAAAAAGTTGATTTCACTATTCTATTTTAGAAAATGAAACTTTCCACTTATCTTATAAAGTTCTTAGTTATTCAAATTTGTTTCAAAATAATATTTTACTTATTCAATATATTTTAATTATTTGTTTCCTTACTTTGGAAGATAATTTATTTCAATTTATTAAACTAGTTGTCTATATTTATTTTTTTTATCTAAAAGCCCTTTTAACTATATTTATTAATAGTTTACTTTGAAATAAAACTATTTTACAATCTATTTTGAAACTAAATCATGTTTCTTAAAACTAAACTTGGTTTCAAAATGGATTAGTTTTTCCTTAAAAGAAAAAAAACCCATTCTGTAGTTGCATCCAAAAATTGATTACAACTCCTTTTACTTTCAAAAGTAAGCTTTTTGTCTTATTTCAAAATTTTCAAAAAGACCTTTAACTTTTTTGTGTAAGTTTTAAAAAAAGAAAAATTTGGAAAAAGACCTCTGTTCATCCTTTTTTTTTTTTGCTATTTTTGGCCCCTAAAACATTACAACTTTGATTTCTTTATTTTAATCTGATTTTCTCTTTATTCTTTCACATCTTCATGCTACACTCATCCTCCAAACATCTCTCACTAGAAAAACCCTCTCCAATTTCCCTTCTATTCCATTTGCACTCTCTTCAAACCTTATCATCTCTCTATAAAACCCATGCACTCAAACCCATTCTGACCAAACTCACACTCTACCATGGCTTCCCAAACCAAACTTCTCACTTTTTCTAACCCATTCTTTATGACCCATTGTATTGTTGATCTAGATTCTCTCGAGAAAGAGCAATTAAATTGTGTTGCTTGGCTGAAAAAGAAAGGATGGGAAAAATATCTCAAGTCTAATGATGAAGTATACAATTGGTACACTTGATTGTTTTCCATAAACATTAACCCAGAAAAAAGTGATTCAAGTGTTGTGATTTTTGTGAATGGAAGAGAAATCACCCTCACCATGGATCTTCTTAACAAAATTTTAAAGATTCTAAATGATGGGCATTACTTAACACCAAAGAAAGGAAAGTTCAATGTTAATGCCTATACTATAGATGAGTAGACCAAAGTTGTCTTCAATAGCCAAAGTACCTCTTCCTATGTCAAATATTGAATGCTTAATTGAGACTGAAATAGGAAGGAATTATGGTGACTCCTGGAAACACTTTGAATGCTACATGGCTAGAAGGAAACAAGTTCTCTAAAGAATATGCTCTAAAGCTTGTTTCTAGAAAAAAGAAAGTGATTGATCCCAAAAATTACTTAGCAAAGAAACATGGTGTCCAAAGGAAGTTATTGGCTTTGAATCTCAGTGTAAAACCCCTTAGACTTAACATGATTGGATTCAAACACTGGCCTGGTAGTGTAGCCAATTGACCATAGGCATGGTCCCCAAGGTGGACCCATCAGTTGATTGGTCAATGTTAAGTTAGAAAAAACCTAATGCACTTAAAGTCATAGAATCCTAATGCATTGGACATCGACTAGAGCAAAAACTCTACTTGGAAAAAGCCCCAGCCCATTTTATGATCCAAAAAATGAATTTGAGATAAAATTCACCAAACTAATTATGTTTCTGACTTTCTTTGATTTCATCTAAGTGTTTTAAATTAAATTTAACCAATTAAGTTGTTGTCATAGGATTTTTTGTAACTTTGCATCTAGGCCTAGTCGAGAGGCCAGATGCAATACTATGGATAGACTCATGTATTTCATGATG
>JANHAO010017009.1:0-14146 GCA_026873985.1 Saraca asoca
CAAATATGATTTTTATATGGGATTTTGAGTGATCATGGGATTTGTTTACTCACTGAGTTTCCTAGAAACTCACTCCTGTTGTTTCTATGTTTTTCAAATTCAGAAGTCTCCCTAGTTTCTCGTTCAGTGTGCCACCTTCTGCGGAGATTAAAAGGTACACAATGGTGATGTGATATGATAGTTGGATAGGAATGCATATTCATATGTTGTACATGTTGTCTGGATGCCCAATAGGATGTGATTGTATATTCTGGGCCACTGTTTTGTATTGTGTTGTTATATAGGTTTGATGGGCATGTAGCCCTTGATGATTGTTCTGTAGGCCATGTAGCCAGATATCCAAAAAACAGAGGAAACTCTGTCGAATTTTCGATAGAAATAATAAAATAATAAAATAATATTGATTGGTTAATATGGTTTATGTGCATTAGTGTTATGTGATTGTTACATGGTAAGGCTTGTAGGGGATTTCCTGAAGGAAAGGGGTTCCTAATGGTGACCTTCTACGTCAGTCACGTGCCCGGGATTGGGGCGTGACAACACAAAAATTAAGCTTGAAGATTATATCATATAAGACAAATTTAAGAAAGAATACACGCATAGATTATATTTTGTTTCCTATTTTCCCCTATTTTGAGGGTGTTTATATAATTTTAGCCAAAATAACTTGTTCATTATGACTAGATAAGCGTATGGTTGTTATCCTTGGAATTTTATCTTCTTAACAATATATTATGGCTCATTAGAACCCTTTTGAGCTAACAAAAAAGTCCTTATGTCAACTTAGAAATAGTATGTCTACTTTTGACATTAGGGCTTTGATTAATAATGCTCTTTAAGGGGCTATATTCAATGACCCAAGTTGAGCATTGAAACACTAGTTTAGAGGATTGAGTGTATGGCTTGGTACCTTCCTTATACACTTAGGAGTATGTAACCAAGCTTTTATATAAATGGAAGAAGTAACCCCTCTTTAATTAAAATATTGACATACTAAATTTACCAACTTTTAGTCACATTTATCCACCTTTGCTCAAGTTGCATGAACACACCATGTTTGTCAATATGAATGACTTGGTTGGCTTTATACATGAATTAGTTGCTTATGTGCTATGTGATTTGTTGCTTATGGTTGAATCGGTGTGATATAAATTGTAAGTATTGCCCATTATTTTTGAAACTAAGATAATATATAACTGATTGGTTAGCTTATTCTCAAGTGTTAAGTGACTAAGTGCTAAGCAAAGAGACTAAATGTTACACCTTTCGATAATCGAGCTATCAAACCATGAGTTTTGTATTAGAGTGTGGTTGAGACTACACTTCTTTGTTTTCCACTCCACCCTTTTAACATGCCAGTATGTTGAAGAAAATGATGTCCACTGAACTCTTTGAAGCAATAAACATTGTAATTAGGAATCTTGAAAGAGTTATTAAATCTGTAAGAAATTTGAAAAGCAAAGAGATCCCTAGACTCTTTTGAAGGGTTAAAAATTGGGAATCTCTTAATCATTGAGTCTCAAATCTCAAAGTTAGTGCAAGAGTCGAAGGCACAAAAACTAGTGATACTCTACAAGTTGCTAAGCTTGTTACTATTGAGAACACGTAGAAGGATTTGGGGGATATTATGAAAGACCTTACCAACAAGACAAAGGATGTTGTAGTAACTCTTCATGCTTAGATGAGTGAGATAATAGCCTCAGTGAAGGTATTGATGATAGACATTAGGAATGGTTTGCAAAACGGTGGTACTGTTGAGCAACAAAGAAAGATGAAAATCCCCAAACCAAGGCCATATGCAAGGAAGAAAGATGTGGAAAAGCTAAAAAATTTTGTGTTTGATATGGATTAATATTTTCAAATAGTTGGCATTACTTTTGAGGAACATTAGCTGAACAAGGCTCCTATATTTCTCATAGACAATGTTAAGGTCTACTAGAGCACTAAGTATCAAGAGATTTAGGAGGTAAGGTGTAGCATCAATACTTGGGAAGAGCTCAAGCAAGAATTGAAGGTGCATTTTTATCCTGGGAATGTTGACTATCTATCCCAACAAAAGCTAAAAAAGTTGAGATAGATAAGATTAGTTTAGGACTATGTGGAAAAGTCCACAACTATTATGCTGGATATAAGGGACATGATTAAAAAGGATAAGTTTTTTTTGTTTCATTAATGTTTTATAATGAGATGCAACCATGAAACTCCAATGGAGAAGAGTTCAAAGCCTTACAAAAGCAATAACCACATCCAAGTGCTTATTTGACTACAACATTAACTTCCCTAGCTTGACGTTTTATGGAAAGGGCTCAAATACTACTAATGCTCACTAGTCAAGCAAGGGTGGCAAATCCAAGAGTAAGAGAGGAAGCAATAAAGTGTCTTCCTACTTGCAAGTTTAAGCATCATCCCGAACATCCAATAGTAGAAGAAAGTCCAAGATTTTAGCTTGTTTCTTATGCAATGGGCCATATAAAGTGGTAGAATGTCTATAAAAGGCTATCCTGAATGCCTTATAAGCCAAGATTCAAGAGATGGCACAAAGAGGCAACAAGGGTAATGATGAAAGTTCTGATAGGGAGGATATGTCTTGCACTAGGATCAATGCAATCTGATTCTTGGAGGCCCAAGAATAGTGAAATAATGACCAAGCGTGGTAGATCCCATCCATACTAGGGATCTATTCACACAAAGAGCTATGTGGGTCTAAGGGTACTAGCCCATATAGTAGTAATGAAGATAGTGGCTAAGGCACATCAAGAGAGATATATGGAGCAAGCAAATCCCTTTTAAGAAGGAGTCTTTAGAAAAGTCAAAGGGCGTAGTTTGTGTTTGAGGAGCAGCTGCCTTACGCCTACATTTTATCTTATCTTATTGTAATGTTCTTACATTCAGATACATTCACTTAGTCGTAAAGATCAACTTACAACAAAGACTCAAGCTTACATTTCTTTGAGAGTGCTAGAGTTTAGTCACAAGAGGACTTTGTGGCAATAATCAACTTACAATAATGACATAAGCTTACATTTCTTTGAAAGTGCTAAAGTTTAGTCACAAGAGGAGCTTATGGCGATGACCTTGAAGAGCAAAGGCATGTGCAAGCAAGAACAAGAGTGACGAATAACTCTTTGTTCAACCCTATTAGCCGTGGTAGGGGGATGCTATCCAGATGTCATGTTTGAGTGATTGTAGAGACACTAGTCAGGTGTCAAGTTCATGTTCGAGGAGTGATGTTATTCAAGTAACAAGTACATCATGAAGTATGATGGATTGTCGAAACCACATGAGTGAACTTGTAAGCAAGAAATAAGTCTTGCAAGTAAACTATGTTTTGTCAATAAGAAATGAAACTTGTACGCAAACAATGCATAAAACTTGCATTTCACATATTGGTGGAATGAGGTATTAGATGTGGGCCATATTGGTAGTAGGCATACCTAAAATGCCTAGCTCATGCTCAGCTACAAAGAAAATCATCTTTAAAGTGGTAGAGAAATTTCATTTTTTATCATCAACAATAAGTCAGGGAGGTAACAAGAAGAAAGCCTAAGAAGAGTTGAAGAATAGTATATAGAAAACTTTCAAGAAATATGTCGGGTTAAAGTGTTGAAGGTAAAACATTAGCAAAGTACAAAGAGGCAATCAGATAAGAAGTTAAGGGATAAGCTTAAGGAAAGCATTCTAAAGATTCTTTCAAAGCTATGTAAGATTAAGTTATCAATAAAGGCATCAACGTTTTTAAGTAGGGGAGAATGTCACAAATCAAGACTTGTGACCAAATTTGGAAAGTAAATGTACTCAAATTCAAACGTAACTTGGCACAAAATTAAAACTTGAAGAGAAAATCATGTGATGCAAATTTGAGAGAAAATGCACATGTAGATTTTTTTTGGCTATTTTCCCTATTTTAAGGACATTTATGTAATTTTAACTAAGGCAACCTATTTAATGCGAGTAGATAAATATATGGTTGTAATCATTAAATTTTTATCTTTACATAAATGTATTATGGCATATTAGAACTATTATGGGGATTATTCGGATGGATGGCAGGGGCCTAAGAAGCAATAAGCCCAGAAGGAAAAGGAGTGACCCAAACTTAGACAAGGTCACTGAAGGCTTTGCAGCAGGCCACCGAGCACGTAATTGCAAGCTCCAGATAACGAGGTCACTGGCGAGCTCTCCTCCGTGCCTAGGAAACCAGTCAAGTATTTGACAGGTGTTGCCTAAAGTATTTTATCAGCCTATAGCCCCTAAGGACCCAACAATGATTTGCCCAGTATTTATTACTTATCGTCTAGCATTTAATGCCTGTACAAATGTAATCATAGTGGTATACGAATAAACTATTACTAATCCCTCCCCATAAAAGAGAAGGGACAGGAAAGCCAAAAAGGCAGACAAAGATAAAAACAAGAGAAGAGATACATAGAGACCCTCTTTGGTGATCCATTGCAGTAAACTCTTTCGAAAAAGATAATACAACTCACCGTGGATGTAGGGGTCTAACAGACTTTGACTGAACCATGATAAAAACTCTTTCTTGTTCTACCCTCTCTCACCTTGAATCCCTTTGCAAATCCATACGTATTAGCCAATAGAACAGTAGCTCGATTTCTTGAACCCTCCGTTGATCGATTACCAAAATTGACTGTCAACATTTTGGCACGCCTAGTGGGATCGACTGCTTACACATCCTTCGCAATGGCAAGAGGTAGAACAACCAGGAATTCAGGTGCCGTCAATCCGCCAAGTGGTCACGGTGGAGGATGACGAAATACACTTGAGGAAGAATGCCCAATCTTGGTAAGTACTTCTTCTGCCCTTCTGGAGGTGAATGGAGTGCAGGTGTTACGCCAACGTTAAGAAGTACTTGAGGGTATGATGAAAAGGCTCACCGACACGGTCGAAGCACTGACCCGGGCCCATATTCAGAGGGTTGGAGACCATGACAAGGACGTCCCTACTGCTGAGGTGGCTAGACAGCCACAGGCGGAGGTACCGGTACAAAGACAGCAGTCAGTCGAAGAAATTCAAAGGGTCAACTCAAATCTTTCCTCCAACCTGAGGTCAGAAGAGGGAGGACAATGGGCTCACAAGGAGAAAGGGAGCCAGCAGGTTAAAGAGCCATACTACGTAGAAGGTTTGAGGGTCGACCATGATGATGCCAAAAGCCAGTGGCCCGAAACCCAAGGTCAAATGATCGAGGAACTGTTACAGAGGGTGTGAAAGTTGGAGAAAAGCCTCTCAACCTAGGACCAGTTAGGCCATCACGAGGGCAGAACTCCGTTGTCCAAAGAGATCGAGATGGAACCCCTCCCCCAACTCTTCAAGGTGCCATCGATCTTGCCGTACGATGGAAGAAGTGATCCTTATGACCACTTGGATGCCTTCGACATCCAAATGGACCTACAAGCCAGCAACCCCTTAGTTAAATATCGAGTTTTTCTAGCCACCCTTGGGGATTTGTCGAGGGGATGGTTTAAGAGCCTTCCAGCCCGTAGTATCAGTAGTTGGAAGGAATGCTGGGGCAAGTTCTTAGACCAGTATGGGGCTCTGAAGAAACAACTTGTGCCACCTTGCCACCTAGCCACAATCTTCTAAAAAAAGAATGAGTTGCTGAAGGATTACATCTCCAGATTTTGATGCGAAGTCAGTAATGTGGAAAGTCCTTTTAATGACAGCATTTTGATTATGATCTCGGCTAGACTCCATAGAGACGGAAAGTTGTATGAAAGTATATACAAATCTCCGTTGAAGAACTTGTGGGAGTTCTATGAGCGGGCCATCAAGGAGATTCGGTGGGAAGAAACTTTTGGTATAAAGGATTTGGACAAAAGGCTGAAACTAGCTCTTCAACCTCTGGTAGGGGCGGGAAAGGAGGAAGCCATGGTAAAGACCAGGCAAATCAAGTCAACAACATGGGAACATAACCCACGAAGAGACCCAAGGTAGAACGATCAAAACCCTAAAGCCGCTATAGCAACTATAGTGTCCTAACTGACACCCTGGAGAGAATATACATCACTGAAAAGCATCAGGAGAACTTCGGAAGACCGAGGCCACTGCTAATGCCACCGAAGCATCGGGACCCAAGCAGATTTTGTGCCTATCATAATGATATAGGACACACAACCTCTGAATACAAGTCTCTTAGAGATGCAATCAAAGATCTTATCTAAAGAGGTTGCCTAAGAGGTTATGTAGCACAGCCCTTAGACCGTCAGTCTCCGCCACATGTAACATAACCACTTTTCAGTGCCGAGCAAAATAAATAGCAGTAGTCAGAACCATCTACACAATCCATGGGGGACCACACATTGCTGGGGCCTCATGTAGCTCACGAGAATGGTATGTACAGAATGCGAGCTATACCTTATCTAGAGGCAACAAGCATGACAGGCTCAGCAAAAAGGCTAGGATGGCCCCCAGAATTATCACTTTTGTAGATGACGATGAGCGGGGAATCTAGTCTTCGCATAATGATGCCATTGTCATCAAGGCTAAGGTCGGTAATGCCGAAGTGAGAAGAATTATACTGGATACCGATAGCTCAATCAATGTTATGTATAAGGTATGTTTTGACCGGATGGGACTAAACCAAAGTAACCTTGAATCCTCACCTGACTCTCACTTTGGCTTCATTGGCGATGCAATATTCCCGGTGGGATGAGTCAAACTTCCAATCACTTTAGGAGATAAAGACCGCCAATCCACCATCTTAGCCGACTTCTTAATTGTGGACTGCCTGTCGGCTTATAATGTAGTCCTAAGGCGATCGGCCATGAATGACCTAGATCTGATTGTATCCACGAGGACTTTAACGGTCTGTTTTCCCATGACGGATGGGGTCGGATGCGTGAAAGGTGAGCAATACATGGCTTGGCACTGCTATGAAGACGCTATTAAAGTCGGGGGTAAAGGAAGAAGGATGGACGCAACTTCTGATAAGAAACCTCAAGCCCTAAACTCAATCGAGGTGAGTCATGGCCTTAACCCATGAGACTGGGAAGCAGAGAATGAAATCAAACCAATCGAAGAACTTGAAGAGGTCGGGGTCGACAAGGCGGGTGATCAGTGACGACTCAAACTCAAAGGCAGTTTATCTCCCGATATGAAGAGCCAGCTAACAGACTTTCTCAAAGCAAACATAGATGTCTTCGCTTAGAGCCATGAGGACATGGTGGGAATCGACCCTAAAATTGCATCGCACAAGTTAAATACCGACCCCCTCAATCAGCCGATAAGGCAAAAAAGAAGGCCTCTAATTGCGAAGTGCTCATGCCCCCTAAAGGAGGAAGTGGAAAGGTTACTGACGAGCAAGTTGATCTGGGAGGCTCATTATCTGGTCTGGGTAGCCAACCCTATCTTGGTCAAGAAGAAGGATGGAAGATGGAGGACATGCATAGATTTCACAGATCTCAACAAAGCCTACCTAAAAGACAGCTTCCCTCTACCAAGAATCAACCAGTTCGTAGATGCCACGATAGGCCATCAGCTCCTCAGCTTCATGGATGCCTACTCTGGGTATAATCAGATACCCATGGAACCATAGGATGAGGAGCATAAGTCATTCATCATAGATAGAGGGCTATATTACTTCAAGGTAATGCCCTCTGGGCTGAAGAATGCTAAGCAACTTACCAACGGCTAGTTAACGTAATGTTCAGAGATCAGATTAGGAAAACCATGGAGGTCTACATGGATGACATTCTCGTCAAATCCAGGCAAGTCTCTGACCACATAAAAGACCTAGATGAAATGTTCCAGATCTTGAGAAAATACTGGATGAAGCTGAACCCGTTGAAGTGTGATTTCGAAGTGGCTTTCAAAAAATTTCTGAAGTTCATGGTGAACAATAGAGGTATAAAGGCCAACCTTGAGAAAATAAAGGCATTTGTAGATATAAGGTTGCCTAACGAGACAAAGGATGTCCAAAGCTTGATCGGACGGATCGCAGCCCTAGGCAGATTCGTGTCCAAGGCGATAGGTCGATGCTTGCCATTTTTCAAAGCCTTGAAAAGGGCAAAGCATTTCGAATGGATGGAGGAATGTGAAACTGCCTTTTTATCTTTAAAAGAATATATGGGCTGGGCCCTTCTTCTTTCCAAACCACAGGAAGGCGATGTTCTTATTCTTTACCTAGGAGTATCACAGCATGCGATCAGTATAGCCCTTGTCCGCGAAGAAAGCGGGATACAACTCCTGGTTTATTATGTGAGCAAAAGGCTGATAATCATCGAAGAGAAATATACTCTAATCGAGAAACTCATCTACTGCCTCTTGGTTGCATTGAGGAAGTTACGACTATACTTCCAAGCCCATTCCATCGAGGTTCCAATTCGATACCCGCTGAGACAAACCCTATAAAAGGTGGACGCCTCGGGTTGACTACTAAAGTGGGCAGTCAAACTCACTCAATTCGACATCTGCTACAAACCGCGATCGACAATCAAGGGGCAAGCCTTAGCCGATTTCATAATAGAATTTACTAGATCAGTGAAAGAGGAAGCTGAAACCTTAGAAGGGCCATGGTGGGAGCTTTACACTGACGGATCATTGTGTGACCATAAAGCGGGAACGGGAGTCCTACTGATCAGTCCTGAAGGGCATAAAGTCCATTGCACTTTGAGGCTCAAATTTCGGGCCACTAACAACAAAGTCAAATACGAGGCACTCTTAGCTGGACTTCACCTTGTGAAGGAAGCACAGGCTGAGAACCTAAAGATCTTTAGTGATTTCCAGCTAGTTGTCTTCCATATAAAAGGGGAATATCAGGCCAAGGGAGCGAAAATGGCTATGTACCTACATAAGGCACAGGAACTGCTTCACACGTTTCAAAAGCACAAAATCAGCCAGGTTCCTCAGGCTCAGATCGCACACACAGATGCTCTAGCCCACTTGGCCATGGCCAAGGATGCAGGGTTCGTAAGCACGATCCCTGTAGAAGTCCTGTCATTCCCCAGCATAGAGCAAAAGAATGATGTGATGACAACCGCTCCAATGCATGATTCATGGATGACCCCCGTCGTGAGATACCTCTGAAACGATGAGCTCCCTGGAGACAAGTTAGAAGCACGTCGTGTCTGATTTCAGGCTACAAGATACTACATCATAGACGATGCACTCTACAGAAGGGGTCTCTCGGCCCCGAGTGTGATATCATTTTGAAAGAAATACACGCCGGACATTGCGGCAATCAAATTGGGGGGGCTGTCATTAGCATAAAAAGTCCTTCAACAAGGCTTTTTTTGGCCAATTGTGAAGCAGGATGTTATCAACCTTGCCAGGAGATGTGACAAACGCCAAAGGTTTGCCAATGTTCCTCGAGCTCCTCCAGCCTG
This sequence comes from Saraca asoca, assembly GCA_026873985.1. Taxonomy (NCBI): domain Eukaryota; kingdom Viridiplantae; phylum Streptophyta; class Magnoliopsida; order Fabales; family Fabaceae; genus Saraca; species Saraca asoca. Next base: position 9,342 of record JANHAO010017009.1, read on the forward strand.
CCTCCAACAAATGGTTAGCCCATGGCCTTTCGCTATTAGGGGAATCGACTTAATAGGACCTCTCCACATAGGTCGCAGGAACTATAAGTATGCCGTTGTCACTATGGATTACTTTACCAAATGGGCGGAAGTGAAGGAATTGACCCAGATTTCTTCCTCTCAGATACAAAAGTTTATTTGGAATAACGTTATCTATCGGTCTGGTGTTCCCTAATAGATAGTGTCAGACAATCGGACGCAATTCACCAGTGAGTAGTTCATCCAATTCTACGACGACCCTGAGATCTTAAAGAGTTTCTTGTCAGTAGATCACCCTTAAACTAATGGGCAAGTAGAGGCAGTCAATAAGATTATAAAGCAGATCCTGAACAAAAGGCTGGAGACAAAGAAAGGGGCATGGGTGGACAAACTACCAGCGGTGTTATGGGCTTATCACACCATAGCCTATAACTCCACGGGGGAAACTCCTTTCTCAATGGTCTATGGAACAGAAGCTATGTTGCCGATCGAGTTTAAGGTTACCTCGCACCGAAGAGCCACCTTTAATGCAAAGGAAAATAACCAGCTGCTCTCTGCAAGCACCGACCTCATCGAAGAAAAAAGAGATGAAGCATGTCTAAGAATAGCGACCTACCAGTAGAGGGTTGCTCGATATTACAATAGGAAGGTGCAGACTCGAAGTTTCAAGATAGGAGACCTTGTTCTACAACTTGTCCAACCTGGAGGCCGTGACCCCAGAGTGGAACGCTAGGACCAAACTAGGAAGATCCATATGTTGTGAAAGGAAGGCTGCAAGCAGGGGGATATCTCCTCACCAACGTCGAAGGAATAGAACTTCCTCGGGCCTGGAATGTTGAACATCTCTGGCCCTATTATCAGTAGAAAAAATTCGATGTGGAGAACTTGTAATGGTATTTCAAATCAAGTAATTCCCCTTTGTCCTAGTGAATTAGCGATGCATGTATTTACTCGAATCCATGAAAACAATGACATTTCGATTAAGGCAAGTTGTATTTACCACAATTGAAGGGAGGCTCGATCCCTACTTTGCCTAGTATAGATTATCGGAAGCTTATATGCCACAAAACCAAGAGAGAAAAAGGAAAAAGGCAAAACCCATTAAAGCTTAAAGTAAAGTGTTTCAATTACAGACCACGGATACAAGAAATGAAGTAAAAATAACAAAATCCTATAGGGAAGCGTTAGCGGGGGCCTCAGAAGTGGGAGGATCCTGAGCATCAGAAGGGGTCATTGCAGGCACCTCTCTTGGTATCTCTTTGCCAAATTCATTCCTGACTGCTCCTTCCCCTTAAGAAGTAGCCTCGGCTGGTATAGTGTTCTTCTCGAGAGGAACATCTACACCTTCAACAGTCTCGACACTAGACGGAGGAGTCGTCCCCACACTCTCGACCCATATCAGCCTCTTCATTGAAATCTACTGGAGGGATCTCTTTTATGCCATGAACTCTGATATTGTGCAAGTTATCGATAAGCACAGTACCCAGGGGAGGAGAAAGTCTGTAGGCCAGCAGGAAGTCCTTGTTAAACCTCGAACTGCTTGAAGAAGCATCAGAAATGGATAGCTGATCCAAAATCTCGATCTCCTCGGTGCTTAACCCCAATCTCTCTCTTCGTATGCCCTCTGCAGGAAACACACAGAAATGTCAAACAAAATAAAGAGACAAAAAGAGGATGATGAATGAAGCAAAAACAAATAAAAGGGTCAGCTCTCCCCTATACTCACTCACCCGGATCAACTGCAAAAGAAAAGTTCCAAAGGTGGCGTAGTGATGGACAAGATATAAAGAACTAACGGGTTTTGTAAGGACCCGCATTCAATTTTTCTCGAGCCTCCCTAGAAGGCAACGCCTTCCTATATCTCAAGGAACGAGGTGACAAATAATAATAGTCCTCCTGTCGACCGACACCCTTGGTCTGGTAGAGGAACACAAGGCCTGCGCACTAGAGGGATGAAGGCCATTTTGAAAATGAATGAGAGCAAAAGAAATTAAGGAGGAATAGGCATTAGGTGTCAACTGTGTCAGGGCAAGCCCCAATTCATTCAAAAAAATTGATAATGAATGATGGGATGGGGAACTGGAAACCTACATTTAGGTGGTGGACACTGATGGACATAAATCTCAGCAGAGGATGTGTGGCATGGTCAGCAGGAGATGGCACTAGCATGCGACAGCCTTTAGGGAAAAAGTATGCCTTCGCAATTCCCTCCATTTCTTTGGGTCTGATAGTGGAAGGAAAACGCTTAAAGGGGGAAGTAGTTCTAGACCCCGCTGGTTCCCCGCGAGTTTCGAACCTACTCGCAACCTCACCGCTCTGGGAAGTTGCATCCCATGAACGAAGTATCCCCTCACTCTCTTCAGTCTCAGTGTCCTCGCTGACTATTAAATGGCGGTGATGCATAGAAGGCTAAGACATCTACAAAAAGAAAAAAAAAGGAAGAAGAAAAGGAAAATTAGGTTTAGGACGAGAAAGCCTGAAAACCCAGGAACCACCCAACCTAAGAGGAACGAGCACTTCCCCAACATCGCCCAAAAGATGCGGGAAGAACCCTAAGAAGAAAGGCCATAGAGGCCTTAGGATCTAACTCCATGACTGCCACCCAACGCCTTAACCACCATCAACAGAACAAATGATAACCTACTCGAATCGTCGTTTCCCGTCGACGCCAAAGGGTGCCCACAAAAACTCAAACAAAAATAACAAATATGGGAATAGAAACTCACCTTAATGCTCGAAGGACGATTCGAAAGCTTAAACAATGGTGGGAAAGCTGCAACCTAAGGGTCGGTACGGCAACGCCAGCAAAATAGGACAAAGCTCTTCAAACAGAGATGATAAGTGGCCTCTAAATGAAGAAAGAAAGACGGAGCAATGATAAGATAATGGTCAAAGAGGAGGAGTCCTCAGATTTTGAAAATTCGTCAGATGAAAAAACCTTTCAATTGATCTATAATCCAACGGACCAGCGCATTAAGCATTTAATGCAAAAGGCCTACTAGTTAGGCACGAACAATCATTGCACCGACTGCTAAAATCAAAAAAACACACAAAGGCACAACTTTTTCAAATTTCTGGCAGAAAACGAGAAGGCCATATAGCTGACTCCTGCACAGCTCACAACCCTTGAATCAAAATAAAGACGCTCCGTCTACTTAATAGCTCAGGCACACTTGGTGCATGAAGCATTAAGCCTCTAGAGCTCGCTACTTAATAGCTCGGGCACACCTAGTGCATGAAGCACTAAGCCTCTAGAGCTTGCTACTTAATAGCTCGGGCACACCTAGTGCATGAAGCACTAAGCCTCCAGAGCTCGCTATCTAATAGCTCGGGCACACTTAGTGCATAAGCACTAAGCCTCCAAAGCTCCCATCCAAGTAGCTCGGGCACACCTGGTGCATAAAGCACTAAGCCTCCAGAACTCAGCTTACCTCTTAGTTAGGCCCACTTTACTACCCTAATAAAATGAGAGGCGATACTGATGATCTAGGCCTAGCCGATCCGAACAAGGGAACTCTTCTCTTAGTTAAACTTGAAGTTGGCATAAGTGCTTGTAAAACACGCAAAATCAAGCGATACATGTCGCCGGCTGTATACGATCATTACAAAGACATGTTGGCAATCATTGCGTAGACCAAGCCACTAAGGTGATATCTTCTCCTTAGAACGCACGATGGAAACTCACAGCTTAAGAGCCAAGCTAAGAGTTAGGGGCTGATGTTATGGGGATTATTCGGATGGATGGCGGAGGCCCAGGAAGCAATAGGCCCAGAAGGAAAAGGAGTGGCCCAAACTTAGACAAGGTTGCTGATGGCTTTGTAGCAGGCCACCAAGCACACAATTGCAAGCTCCAGATGACGAGGTCGCTGGCGAGCTCTCCTCCGTGCCTGGGAAATCGATCAAGTATTTGACGGGTGCTGCTTAGAGCATTTTATTAGCCTATAGCCCTCAAGGACCCGACAATGATTTGCCCAGTATTTATTACTTACCATCTAACATTTAATGCCTGTACAGATATAATCATAGTGGTATACGAATAAACTATTACTAATCCATCCCCATAAAAGAAAAGGAACGGGAAAGCCAAAAGGCAGACAAAGATAAAAAAAAAGAGAAGAGATACAGACAGACCCTCTCTGGTGATCCATTGCTGTAAACTCTTTTGAAAAAGATAATACGACTCACCATGGACGTAGGGGTCTAACAGACTTTGGTCGAACTACGATAAAAACTTTTTCTTGTTCTACCCTCTCTCGCCTTGAATCTCTTTGCAAATCCATACGTATCAGCCAATAGAACAGCAGCTCCGTTTCTTGAACCCTCCGTTGAACGATTACTAAAATCGACTGTCAATAAGAACCTTTCTAAATTAGGAGAAAAGCCTTTATATCAACTAGGAAAAAGTATGTCTACTTGTACTATTAAGACTTTAGCTTATAATGCTCTTTAAGGGGAAGTTTTTAGTAATCTAGTGTGGGTATCAAGGCACTACTATAGGAGATCAAAGATGTGATTTGGTGCTTCCCCTACACACTTGGAAGTTTTTAATTAACTTTTATATGAATAAAAGAAGTTCCCTTTCAATTAAAATATTATCTCATGAAATTTATTGGTCGTTGGTCACATTTATCCTTATTTATTAAAATTGCATAAACACATCATATTTATCAATATGAATGATTTAATTACCTTTATACATGAGCAGGGGCGGACCTGTGTAGGGCCGAGTGGGGGCTTCAGCCCCCACTGAATTTTCAACTACAGCTATCACTTCCACTTGAACAATG
>JANHAO010017010.1:0-14143 GCA_026873985.1 Saraca asoca
ATAAAAAATATTAAAAATATTATTTATTCCATCAATTAAAAATATTATTTATTATATAAAAAAATAAAAATTCCAACGGAATATTTCCACCGACAAATCCATTGGAATTTTTTCCCACGGACAATATCCGCAGTAATCCCCAATTGGTATTCCAACGGATGTAATTCCGTTGGAATACTTTATCCGTTGGAATTACTCAACAGATTAAAATCCGTTGGAATGCCTTATTCCAACGAGTTTCGCTAAAATTTCAATGAATTTTTTCCGTTAGAAAATCGATTTTTTCTTGTAGTGTCATATGAGAGGATATGGAATAGAAGTAAGAGTATAAATCTGAAAACAATGTCATTGTATTATGATATAATTGTTTTAAAAATTTAGACTAAACAATTAATTACAGTGCAGAACAAAATTGATGGCAAAATTTATTTAAGGACTAAATCAATACAATTCACAAAAATGTGCCTTAAAAAATTATGAAAAAGTTTCTCACAATCTTATTTTGAATAATTAAAATTAGCATATATATATTAATTAATTTGCCAGAGCTTTGTCCAGAAAACACACTCTAGTGTTGGTGTTTATTGCACATGTAATTAGGTTTTTGTTGGAAACTTAGCAATATCGATTGAAACAAATTTGGGTTATGAAGAGATTTAATGAATGTCATACAGAAGAATTTGAGTTGTCAAGTTTGACAGTCACGACAAAATTCTTAGGAAATGATATTTTTGGATTATGCTTCGCGGTACTCCATAAATAATAGGTTTTTTTTTTAAAAAATAATTATGCATAAAATTATTTTATAATATTTAATGTCTTTTATTTTATTTTTAAAATTAAATTAATTAAATAAAATCATGTTAAGTAAGAGAATATTATCAAATAAATAAAATTAATTAGTTTGAATTAAAGCACATGTTAAAAATATTGAGAAAATTATTCAACTACAAATTTTAATAATTTTTTTTTTGAAATTTAATAAAGTGATAACTCGTGTATACTACAAGCAACATCAAAACAAAAAATGAAATTTAAGTAGATCGAATCAAGTTAAAATTAAAAAATATAGAGTTTGAAGACAAAAAGTAATTATACATATATACAAGATAAAAAATTAAGTATTATCCTCATATAAAGTTTTTGAAATTGCCAATTTATAAGTTTTGTTTATTTTGAATTGTTTTTAAGAATAAAAAAAGTATATGATATTTTATGAATTGTAAATAATGCTCCTTTAAAAAATATATATATGTACAAGACAAAAAATTGAGTACTATCATCAGATAAGATCTTTGAAGTTGATAATAATACAAATTTTATTTATTGTGAGTTGTATTCAAGAATAAAAAAAAAATTGTATTGTATTTTATATGTTATAGATAATGTTCCTTTTAAGAATCATTCATATATACAAGAAAAAAAATTTGAATGCTATCCTTAGATAAAGTCCTTGAAGTTGTCAATTATACAAGATTTATTTATTATGAATTGTTTTGAAAAATAAAAAAATTACATGATGTTTTATGTGTTATAGATACTGCTCATTTTAAAAATCATGCACAAACGAAAAGACAAAAAATTAAGTGTTATCCTTGGATAAAGTCTTCAAAGTTGTCAATGATATGAATTTTGTTTATTGTAAATTGTGTTCAAAAATAAAAAAATTATATAATATTTTATATATTATAGATAATGTTCCTTTTAAAATTCAAAATAAAGAGTTAGTTATGATTGTGTTAAACAATCAATTTAAAGAAAAAAAGATTCTTATGTGAAAAATCATAACAAAATAATTCAAGCAATCCCATCAATTGAACAACTTTAGGTATGTTAGTTTTTTGGAACAAAAAATAAAATGACAATTATTAATATAAATATTGATTTTTACCTGTTTAATTAAAGGGTAGTCTATATCAAAATTTTATATTAAATAAGATGTTTCTTTAGCAAAAGTAAATGTAGAAATAGTCTCACCCAAATAATTTTAATTGATGAAATTATGACTTTTTTTTTTTACTTGCAACACATAAAATTATACAACATTTTTATATAAATTTAATTTTTATTAATGTAAATTAATTTTGTATTATTACTTACCAATGTGTTGTCACATTATTAAAAAATTCTTAGTATTGATAAAAATTATTAATTTTTCTTGTTTTTCAATAATGTGTTATCTTTCTATACACTAATAATATAAAAAAAATTTACATTAATAATAAATCAAATTTAAACTCTTTCCTTGCATAAAAAATAATAAAAATTATAATTTTTATGTTACACTTTTGTAAAAACAAACATTACCTGTGTATTGTTTTGGAGTAAATGCTGTCGAAAGCCATTAAAATATTCAATTTAGTTCATTATTATAACCACGAACTCTACCATCGCCTTAATTGAAATTGGATGATTTTTCCTTCCTTCATGCTTACAAACAGCAACTTTTCTAGCTCCTCTTAATCTCACAAGCACTTTATTTTTATTAATTAATTAGAGTTTGCATAATAAAGTTAAGATAATTAATCCGTTAAAACAATTTTGAATTATATCAACTATCAAATTCATTGGGAATTGATTTCATATGTAAAATTATTCATAAATTTAAATTCAAATAAACTGAATATTAATTTTTTTTATTCCAAATAAGGGTTGAAATGATATATATTTATTAATATATAAATATTTATATCAAAGAAAGTGTTTAAAGTATATGAGTTATGAGAGTTTATGAACATTACCAAAGGAAATCTCCTCTTGAAAGCAGTTTGTTAAAAATACAGAGATAGTGATAAAGAAGTTATGACGTTATACTTGAGAATCCATGTATATTATTTTTGTAATCTTTTATTGTGGTCTCATCGGTATTTTTTATTTATAATTTAATTTTTTTTATACGTTAGATTGTTCTTAAGCTAAGCTACTGGTTGTTTCTTTTGGAAGGGGATATTTTTACCGACAATAATTAATGGCAAAAGTATTGGCAGCTTAATCCTACAACATTTCATTAATTATATTTTGGTTTTCTAAGTACAGAGGAGAACTTAATTTATAGAAAGGGGAATACGTTGATTTCATTGTAAGCTAAATTTTAATATTAATATAACATAAAATACATTATTAAACGGACGTAGAAGTGCAAGTCCAACACCCAATAGATAATAAAACTTGGAAAAGCTATTAGTGGGAAGAATATTCTATTTCCATCTAAAAATATATTCGCCTTTTGACACAAATGCGTGTAGAATTTATTAATGGCACAGGCATCCTTCGTTAATTTAATTAAAATACACCAATAAAATGAAAACTATACATGATTAAATAAATAGATCAGAACTATTTGATGAATTCTCTATTAATTTTGATTACTTAAATAAATGTAAATTTATAGTAGTACTAATTAAGAATTCAAAATCATAAAAAAAAATTTATAACATAAGAATTGACTTATTGTTCAATTATTTGAAAGGTGTCAACAACTTATTTTAAATTTGAGGAGAATCATTCTTATCATAAAAATCTTTTTGTTGAGATATCTACTATTATTAATGAAATAACACTTATAAAATGAGGAATAATAGGGATGATTTGTAAAACTTCACAATCATTACTTATATGGTAATCCCTTTTTTTATATAATTACAACTAATATTTTAAAACTAATAAAAAGTGAAATGGGAGAAATATAATTAATATTTCATCATAAACAGGTTTTTTTTTCCTTTTCTATTATTTCTCCTCTTTTTTCAATATAAAAATATGATCCAGAGCTTTAAAAACAATTTCCCCTCCCTTTTACCTCTTTCTTTTCTCGAAATTTGATCTAAAAATTATTTAATGAATTATTTTCTTGATTTATTTGAATTAATGCCTAATTTATACTATTCAAAATTATCCATTTTATTATACATTTATATTATCAGGATCTATTTTTCTTTGCACTTCTTGCTAAAAAATTATAACTACTCAATTTAGTTTTTAGTGTTAGCATATGTTCAAGTGTGTGTGTGTGTGTGTGTGTGTGTGTGTGTATATATATATATATATATATTATAGTTCAAATATAAATTTAGAATTCCATTAATGTTGTGGATTGTGTGAATTTTTATAATATTTTATATACATAAATATAAATTATTTATATAACACATAAAAAATTAAATAATTTAAATGACGTAATGATATGAAGTCCTGGCTCCTAAAACAGGAACATTTTCTCTTGATCCGAAGTGTCTTCATATTAATAATATATACCAAATTAAACCATGAGCTTATGAGTTCCCTAGTTTCTTTGCTTAGAGGAAAAGATATATAAAAACCAGACACAATATTAGTATGGCCTCAAGTTTAGTGGCCAAACCCGTGGGAGGTCATTATTCCTGTATTTGCTATACATAATTTAATAACATTTCCTTTTTTAAAAAAAAAAAAAAAAGAAAAAAATTCTAGTGGTTAACACATAGAAGATTATCCCTGTTTCTCATGTTAGTAACGAATTCAAAATGTGTAATGAATCATATATTGCATATTTAACCTTCGTGTTATAAAAGCTTGAAGGTACGAAGTAATTGCTTATATTTAATTCATAAATGAATATTTAAATTCTTGATTGGTTCTAATTTAACATTGATCTTATCCTATCATTATTAATGTCCTCTTTTGTCTATACCTAAATTTCTAAATAAAATTTACCTTTAATTTCTATATATATGTATTTGTAAAACATAAGAAAAAAAGGAAAGAATTGATTATAATCTCCAAAGATTTAGATAAAAGAAGAAATTGATAATGATGAGATAAAATTATGATCAAATTATGGTTAATTATGAAGCATATGATTGACATATAATAAAATCTGTTATATTTAAATAAAAGATTAATAAAAATGAATAAAATGTTAATGGTGTAAATTATAAATTTCATTTTTGTAATAACTTTAAATCATTGGTCGATAAATTGAAAGTAATATCATATCACATATGAGTAAAATGTATTTTTTTTTTTTTATAATAGGAATGACTAATTCACTGTACTCACGCATATAAAACTCGAAATCTGATCCAAATGCAAAGAAAGACAACACCAAGGACGAAGCTAAAGTGAAAATGATGAAGGGCTAAAATAGAATTTACTAAGAACTTATGTGAAAAACTTTTTAATATTTGGAGGGTTAAATATGAATTTTTTAAAACTATAAATAGAATGTCAGAAAAATTTATGAAATTTTCAAAATTTGGAATGGTCTTAATTCCATACGTAACTTTACTTCTAGACAAAATCTTAAAAATACATAAAATATCACCTAAATAAAAAATTCAATTGATTTAATGACATCAAATCGATCATTATTTCATTTTAGAAATCATGATTTCAGATGTAAATAAATGACAGCATCCCAATATCCATTTGATTACTATAAATTAGTGACAAACTTTTAAAGTAAGGTTATTTTATAAGCATGCTTGAATATTTTGTGATCAATGGTTATGTAAGAAATTTGAGCCTTTTATCTAATTAGTGTTCAATTTGAGAGTAATTGTAATCATGACATTTTTAATGATCAAGTTTAAAGTTTGGTTTATTCATTAACATTTCAATATATTTTCTCTTTTCTTAACCAGTAAACAAAAATAATATTAATTAAGAGTAATTAAACGGTCATAAAGATAATATCACTTATTTTTATCTCTTATCTAAAAAGAAAAAAAATTGGAAAAAAAACGGACATTAAATCTCTATTGTAATTGTAACTAGAGTAGTCAACCAAAAAAAAAGAATGAACAAGTGGGTGTCACAGTTTAGAAACCAACTACTTGGATTCAATATACTACCAATTTGTCTTGTTTGAATAAATGAACGGTGGAAGCTTAAAAGTGGAATGCTCTTATCGTTAGATTATTTTTTTTATTATAATTTATTTATTTATTTTAAAATAAAAGGCCATCAAATAATATAAATTCTTATCGTGTTGAGAGTTCATCTTAAAAAAAATTACCCTTTGTTTGTTTTATTAGAAAAAAAAAAGGCAATTTGTTTGATTTGTGACAACACACGTGAGAGGAGCACTGCCCTAGAATGAATAAGACAATCAATTTATGAGCTTTTTTTTTCCAATAATAAATATTTTTCTTTCTAAACATTAGAAAGGATCTAAATTTTATAAAAATGTGTTGACCATAGAAAACATTAATCATTAATTATACTTCACAGACACAATGTAGTAATATATATGCTTATTTTTTTTTGTCGCTATATACCTTTTTAGACAAATGATAAAATTTGATATAAAAATTTTATTTTAAAAATTAGAAAATTTGTTTCACTATTTTTTTGTCAATCATCGTTATTATTATTACAACATTCCGTCATTACTAATATTAATTTTATAATCGCATGATTAACAATTATTCCTGACAAATATTAAAGTAAGAATTGATAGTATCTGTTCATCCATCAATAATCTTTCACGTGTTTTACTAGTTCAAATTGATAGTTACTACACAGTAACACTGTCAGTCAATATGATTCGAATATAACCTCTCATATTGAAATGTCTGTATTATTCCGATGTAAATAGTTTTATATAACTGTTCCATTACGTGAGGAATGACCACTTTGACCGAGTGAATGACTTCTATTGGCTTCCTACTGATTATGTAACACTGTAAAAGCTTTAAGGTATCTTCTTGTGATACTTTCCTATCACATTACATTATAATTCTCTTTTAAGATAGTGACAGACGCAGGATTTATTATTAGTGGAGGTTGGGTTATCAAGATTCAGGAAGATCGAAGAGCTCGTTGTAAATATCATCGGCGATCGAAGAAATTGAAGAAGATTGACACGACGTGACGCGAACGACAGAACGAGGATTCGGCCTGTGACCCTGTTGGCCAGTAATGGAGGACAGAGGTCAGAAGTCATCGGACCAACTGGCACAAAGGGACTTCGAGTCCAAACAGCAAGTCGTCGGACCAACTGGCACAGAGGGGCTCCGAGTCCAAACGGCAAGGAGAAATCGGCTTCGTGCGTTGCATCGTGCTGGTGGACAATAGCGGAAGCTTCTGGTTCTAGAGAAAATCTGAAATAAAGAAGAGATGCTGGGCAGCTTGCGGGAGGAAATTTAATTTATAAGCCAAATGGGGAATTTTCAATTTGTCGTGTGAAATTTGGGCATATTTACACAAAAACCCATTAGTCTTACCAAATTTTCAAATTAGCCCTTCTATTACATTTCTTTTAAAAAAGAAAAAAATTGAAGCCCCCACTAGACCCAACGTAGGTCCGCCTCTACTCTAAGATGATTAACTTGAGCATGGATGAGATATGGTGGCCTTCTCCATTGAGCTTGGCTGCTCTTCGGGATTGCAAGTAAGGCATATCATCTAATGTGATTGAGCATCCTACCTTCTAATGAAAACGTGATCATCAACTTTGATCATTATTATAAATCATTTATGTTATCACCAATAGATTGTCAATATCATCATCGTCAAATATTACTATTCTTACTATCATCACTTATCGCATCATCTCGACTACCTTGATTATCATCATTTAGTATTATTATCGTTGTCATCACTATCTCTTACTATCGTACATTGTTGTCGTCTTTTTTTCATTACAATGCACTATTTTGTCCAACATTAACTTATTTCTATTACTATTATCATTAACATCCCCACACCTTGTTACCACCACCATTTCTCTCACCACAAGCAATACTACATTTATTATTGCCATTATCATTAATTACCATCACTTCTTTGACTTCTATTATCATCATTCATCGCTCTTACCATCATTAATATATCTATCAATAACACTATCATCCACCCCCTTTATCTCTATCATTATCATCATTTATAAGTTGTTACTATCAACATGTGTCGCCATCTTATCCAACATCACTCCATTTCCATTATTCTCATCACTTGCTATTTTCCATTCATTCTATCATTATCATTATATAAAAATAATTTTATTTAAAATAATTATTTAATCTAAATCTATATGATATATTATCTTTTATTGTGTAATAAGAATTATATAATATTATATAATTATATATATTATATAATAATGCATCAAACATTGCATTATATAAAAATTTATATTATACATGCCATATCCTATACAATCTTATATCTCTTTCACTATTGGTGCTTATCACATAGAACGTATAGACGAATTTTAGTTATAAAGGATTTGAACATATATTATCAGAGTTTTTAAGTTTAAATCTAACATTAATGTTACGTAAAAGTGGAAGGACTTTCTTATATTTATTATTTTACTAAAAAAAAGAAAACATGTGAATCTGGACTTTCTTACATTTCCAGCCTAACATTGATATTTTAAATCGGTATATTTTGATAGTGATTGAAAGGGATGGATATGATATTTTAGTGTACGGAATTACCATTTTTATGAAAAAATATTAATTAATACGAGTTATAATTTTTCCGTTAAAAAATAACAAAATTTACTTGCAAAGTTGTGGCTATAAATGATTTCGTTGCAACTAACAGAAGTCGCAAGTTTTCTCAAAAGAACTATGATGATAAATTGTGAATAAATGATTATATTACACAATTTTACTAAAAAGTTTAACAATAAATAATTTAATTTTAACTCGTACATAATTATAATATTTTTCAGAAAATGCTACTTTTCAAAAACATATAAATTTCACAAAAATTACAATAAAATATATTTTTTTACACAAAATAATAAAATATTTTGATAAAATTATAATTTTTTTCCTTGTTCACACACTGAAAATAACTAACGAAAAAGCTCATTTCATTTTTTAAAAAAATATAAATTTGATTTATTATCAATATGAAAAAATAAGAATAATTAAGAATTTTAATAATCACATAATAATATATGGATATTTCATAATATAAAATTAATTTTAAACTGACAGTAAAACAGTTTTAACAATGGAATAAAATAGTACTGAAGTGATTTTTTTCTACTGCAAGAGTAACTTTTGATCTTCTTTCCCAAACCTCTTGGAAGCCTATTTCACAATGGAATAAGATCGCACTGACATTTAAAGGTAACCGCAGGTCAGATCATGACTCACCTCTCTGTCTTTTGTAACCCTCCAATCAACGGCCCTTTCCATCATTTTATTATTCATTCAGATATCAAAAATTTTGCTCTCTATTGATTCTCAATTTAGAAGAACAATATAGTACGGAAGCAAAGAACACGTAAATTTTGCATCTTGTTGGTCCATTCTCACGCTGCTACTGCTACTGGAGAGGTATGGTACCGCTAGAAGTCTACAGCTAGCCTGTCCTCTCTATCTCTCTCTCTCTATCCAGTCACGTGCCATCCGAATGTCTCCTGTCCTTCCTTGTGCAGTTCTTTTTTGGTTTTGCTCTGGTTCTTCCTCTGTATCGAATAGCGATAGATAATTGTCCTCTTTCTTTTGCATGCTTTTCATGTTAGCTCATTTTATATTATCCCAATGGGTTGTTCTTCTTTTATCGTTTCAGGAATTGAGCTGATATAAATATTCCCACTTGATCAAAGGCCGGCGCTTTGGCTTTAAGTTTTCGACTTTTAACTGGTTTTTGTATACTTGGATAGAAAAGATTTCTGGGTTCTTATTGAACTGCGGAGAATGTTGTTGAGAATGAAGTTCTGGGTAGCAGTAGTATTGATTATAGCAGCTAATTTGTACAGTGTGGAGGGTAGGCCTCGTCGGATTCTATTGGATACGGATGTTGATACAGATGATTTCTTTGCTCTTCTGTATCTTTTGAAGCTTAACAGATCAGAATTTCAATTGGAGGTAAGCAAAAAAGGAAAAAAAATTCCTGACTTTATTTCCTCCGTTTTTTTCCCCTTGTTTCTCATGCTTTCATAATGAATTTGGAATTTATTTGCTTGTGAAATCAAAATTATTTTCCAAGCTAATCTATTTGATGATGATGAATTTGTGTCGCTATTTTCTGTTGGCTTAATCAAAGGAAGTTTAACAGTGAAAAGGAAGGACTTTTCCTTTTTGAATGAAAAGGGTGTTTTAAAAGTTGCCAATAGTACTCTGTCTGTTATCCCTTGTGCTGTTGAAGCCAAACATGCTTCCTCAGCGTTTTATTTTTCTCAACCTGTCATTGAACATAAATTATTTTGATTGGCTATGGTAGGAAAAAATTTAAGGCCTACATAATTTTTTTATAAAAAAAAAAAAATCAATTTTCGCTCTTCTTGTTTTTAATATTTGAAGAAGGAGCTCAAATTTGTATCCGCAGGCAATCACCATTAATGCAAATGCTTGGACTAATGCCGGGCATGCTGTAAATCAAGTTTATGACACGCTTTACATGATGGGGCGTGATGATATTCCTGTTGGAGTTGGAGGTGAGGGTGGGATATCACAAAATGGTACCATACACCCGGATGTTGGAGGGTATCTTCCAATTATAGAACAGGTAACTACTCCCAAGTTTGTGTGTGTAATGCTGTATATACATTAATCAGAGGAAAGTTTATTTTTTGGAGTGAAGTCTGTTTGAAAGAGGTAGAGAGATATCAGGAAAACTTTAAAAGAAAATATGAGAAACATCTTATTTTATTTTGAGTCTAAAGGCGAATGGCTACTTTAGAGGGTCGAGTCTGATAGATTTGTATAGAATTTGGACAGTAGTTTTGTCTTAATTTTCTTTCTTTCTTTACTTTGAAAATTCCTTATCCTCTTCTCACGCACTCTTTTCTTTCGTTATAAAATGTTCTTTGTTGATGAAAAAAATAGTTTTAGATATATGGTCTCTGACAATGCATAATGTTGTCAGACGATCCATGTTGCCAACCCTGGGAAAAGGCTTGGTGGTTATTGTTGCTGCAGTATTAATTTGATTTAGTAGGAAAATGATATAACTAACTGCAAGAAGTGAACGTATAAATTCTTAGTATTTATATTCATGTTTATGATTAATATGTAAATATGGCATGTGATTGAATCAGGGGATGAATACAGCTGGAAGTTGCAGATACAGGCAGGCCATACCAATAGGTCTTGGAGGTCGCTTGGACATTGATGCAAATTATGGTATCAGAAAAGCCTTCCTTCCACAGGTATAATATATAATATCTAGCAATGATTCATCGTGTTCCAAGCAAATCAGTCAAAATTTTTAATGACTTGGAAACTATTTATAGTTACATTGTAAATATCTGAAGTTGTTGTTTGTACTTAATAACTCAATACCCTTTTGGCTTACTGATTCTGTCATGAAATTAGGGCAGAAGGAAATATAGTCCTCTCCGGCAACCAACCTCTCAGCAAGTGATGATTGACAAAATATCTGCAGGTCCCATTACTGTGTTTATAATTGGAGCACACACTAACTTTGCTCTTTTCCTAATGAAAAATCCACACCTAAAGAAAAATGTTGAGCATATTTACATCATGGGTGGTAGTGTGAGGTCAAGTAATCCAACTGGCTGTTGTCCCAAGAATGCTACTTCTTCCTGTGTTCCCAAGCAGTGTGGTGACCCTGGCAATTTGTTCACTGATTATGAGACGAATCCATATGCAGAGTTCAATATTTTTGGAGACCCTTTTGCAGCATACCAGGTCAGTCTTTTTGATGTGCGTTTTACCTATTGTTACTTCATTTACACTTGATGAATGAAGCTGTCACTATAAGCAACAATGGCAATCTCATTTACTTTCATCAATGAAGTTTCACTCGATCAGACTCAAAGTGTGATGTTTACTGTGGGGCACCCAAGTGATTCTATATCGGGCAGAGTGAGAATAAAAGAACGAAAATATGTGAGACCAGAATTTTCTTATTATGCTTGCCTTTTTAACAAAATTTTATTAAACTTCAGGTCATTCATTCTGGTATTCCTGCCACCCTTGTTTCTCTTGGTGCCACAAACACCATCCCAATCACTGAGGAATTCTTCAAGGCATTTGAAGAGAGTCAAGATACATATGAGGCACAATACTGCTTCAAGTCATTGAAGATGGCCCGTGACACTTGGTTTGATGACCAATTCTATTCGGTAAATTCTTATAGAATCTGCTCTTGCCTCCCTGTGATTTATTTTTCAATTGACATTTTTCATGTAATCCAATTTGATTAATATTGCAGAGTTATTTTATGTGGGACTCTTTCACATCTGGTGTAGCAGTCTCAAGCATGCTTAATTCCCATAGCCATAAAGGAGAAAATGAATTTGCTGAACTGAAGTATATGAACATAACCGTCATTACTTCAAACAAGCCCTATGGTGTCTATGATGGCTCCAATCCATTCTTCGATGGCCACAAAGTTCCAAGGTTTAACTTAAAGAAAGGTGGAGTGCATAGTGGTCATGTTCAAAATGGACTCAGAGATCCATTCTGCTTTGTGAAGGGTGGGAAAGGGAAATGCAAGGTAATTGCCCATTTTTATTTTCTGTTGAAACATTAGATTGTTGTGCTCATGCACGCGCGCACACATAGGAATCTATGAGTTTAAATTTTATCTGAAGATGCTAATGTGTAATCTATCGCAACATGATCTATAGGATGGCCATACAGAAGAAGTAAATGGTCCAGACTCAGTAAGGGTGCTTGTTGCGACAAAAGCAAAGCCTAACAAGGATGTTCGTAGCACACTTGACAGAGAATTTTTCATAAGCTTCTTGAATGTAAGTTCGTTTTTGTCCTATATGATGTTCAATTATCAAAAACTTCGTTTTGACCAACGTATCACAATCAGGGACATGTTTCCCACGTTGCATGTAGAGAATTTATGGTAATTGTACTTTTAAGCAAAATTTAGTAGAGTACCCTATTTCTATACCTGTACTACAACCCCACAACGTCGCGTGTTTGGTAACTACAGATCCAAATTCTTGAAGTTTATATCAAGCACAAGTATAATAGATTTCTGTATCATATAACTAAGCTAGGTGAGTGTGAATTCTGACTGTGATTTGGTTCGTAAAAGGATAAATGCATAACTCCCTTTTGTTTTCTCTCTCTTTCAGGTTCTAAATCAGCAGGAATATGCAGGCAGATTCAACTTCGCTACACAATTTCCTTACTACAAAGAAGTAACCTACAAGCCAAATTTTCAAAATAAAAGACTGGGAAAGCCTGTCGTGTTTGACATGGACATGAGTGCAGGAGACTTTCTCGCTCTCTTTTACCTTCTAAAAGTTCCTGTAGAAGTCATCAACCTTAAGGTAGTTTAATTTACCATTATTGAAGAGCATCACTACTAACGTGGCCAATTGGACAACACAAAAAATATTACTTACATCCACTCGATTTTTTAGTACAAGAGACAAAGATACTAGAATTTGTCCCTTCCTATAGAAAAAGTACAGCAGTTTTTTTGTGGGTCTCCCATAAAAAATCCATGAATCTTCTCCTTTTCTTTTTTCGTTTTAATCAATTTTCTTCATTTTTTGAAGAGATAAAGACAATTTCTATTCTAAGATTATAGTTTTTTTATTGCAATCCACTATTTCAATATTAAAAAGATTTGTGTATTTATCTGTCTTTTGAATTTAAATCCTCATTTTTCAAAAGAAAATGAAAGGATTCATACATGTGGATCCTTGAGCAAAAGATGTTTTTCTCTTAAGAATTGACACTCTATAAAATGGAGTAATCTTGATTTCCAAAAATTACAATTGCAGTGGAGTCATGGAAGTTGATAAACTTATTTTATACCTATCATTCGCTTACATGAATTTTATAATTTGATTTAAATTAAACAGGCTTATTTATTAATCACACTTATTTATATTCTATCATTGTGTACATGAATAATATTTTGTATTAAATGTGAAGTGTAATTAATATTTTTTATAAAAAATCAATGACCGTATATCAACATTTTTTGGTTATTGACATTTGGGGTAGCATTACTCTTTAAATTTGCTGTTACACATCGTCTAAAAATAAGTACTCTTTACAAGTCACTTGCTACCACAAGTTCTATTCAGTATGATCTGTGAGCCACAATTATTATATCTGTTGTGTATGTGTGTGCAGGCAATTATTGTGAGCCCAACAGGATGGGCAAATGCAGCAACAATTGATATCGTATATGACTTGCTGCACATGATGGGCCGTGACGATATCCCAGTTGGTCTGGGAGATGTATTTGCAAAGAA
>JANHAO010017011.1:0-14143 GCA_026873985.1 Saraca asoca
AACTAAAATTATGGATGATCAAGGAGACTGACAGACATACTTGTTGTGGCTTTAATAACATAAACCAGGCCTGGGCTTACTGCTGCTTTGTTTAATCCAAAACCAAACAAAGATTCTACGAACTCCAAAACCTCTGAATTAGTGCTAAACATAACCAATATTACATCAAGCTTAGGCTCTTCTCCACATGACTTATTACATCAAGCTGAGGCTCTTCTCCACATGACTTTCTAGAATATAAAAAATTTAGCAAGACAAGAAGACATAATCAGAACTGAAAATGGTGACAGAGGTCAAGAGTTGAATTTACTAAATAAATGAAATGCTCACAATTTAAAGATGAGATTAATAGCTTCACCCTTCATAGCATATGCAGCCAATGCATATTATTATAACGATATTGTCAGAACGAAGTTTCTTTCAACTAAGCAAAACAGAATCTTCGCATTGAGATTAGGGATTGTTTGTTTAAGTTTGTATGAAAAAGAGGCATAGAATAGCATGTAAGGGGTCATTGGCCATATGATCAAAACCTCTCTGGCTTTGCAAGTCACTAAATTGCCTTTTCACTTGTTAAGGTATATTTGAAAAAAAGAAGCAAAAAAAAAAAAAACCCTTTAATTTTAGAGTGATCATATTTTGTCCCCTCAGCTCTAAAACTTTAAAATTAGAGCTTTGAATTATACAAAACTTTAGAAGTAATACCTATATCCACTTAATTAATTGTTTTATTTAATTATATACCTTTTTATGAATTATTTAAATAAGAATCATATTACTATTATACATTGGTTTAACATATCTTTTTTACATATAATTTCAAACTCATTTTCATGTTTTTAATTAAAATTTTTTATATCTAATTTAACTCCTATTAATTATATATGTTGTGGCTGTTTTCGAAACCACACAAATGGGCTAGTAAAAACTCAATGGACAAGCCCAGTTGATAAAGGCCCAGCTTAACCAAGATCGAGATCACAGAAGCAAGGTATCAGGTTACCAAATGTGAATTCAGGTTGTTCGCCAACAAGGGTCAAAGCAACAATCTCAGGTCGTTAAGGATGAGGTTTAGCTTGCAGCTCCAAGCATGCCCTCTCAGCCATCAATTCATAGAAGACCGTACAATTGCTTATTTAATAGGAATCCGTTATTAACTGCTATAATCAATTTATGATTCATTTCCATTATGGAATACATTGTAACACCCTGCTTACTATAAAAAGGGGGTTGAAATCATTGTAAAAAGAGACGAGACAAGAAAAATAGAACACTGAAAACTTAGCAAAAGATTGAAAAATAATATAACTGTGGACGTAGGCCTTGCATTTGGATGAACTACGTTAAAAAGCTCTTAGTGTCTCTTGTACTTCCTCTCTTTCTCTCTCTTCCCTGCAAATTTGCTTTCACAACTTGCAGTTTGGGGTGTAGGACTTAGGTTGACTGGTTTTAGATGTCAACATCTTGGTGCTAGAATGAAGGCCCCAAAACTACATTCTCTTTGATTTCTTGCTCAACTGCAATGGCTAGAGGAAGAACCACCAGGATTATAAATGTTGCCACTGACTAGCCTAAAGGTCACGTGGAACAAGAGTAGGAAATGTTACTAGTTGAGAGCCCGGTTCTTCTAGCAGCAAGTGCCTCTACTATCTCTATTATAAGTGCTAACGCTGGCATGGCCCCATTGACCCTTCGCCAGCTTACTACTTTTGTTCTTGGGACTGACGGAGTGCAAGTGTGGCACTAACATCAAGAGGCACTTGAGAACACGATGAGGGAACTGGTTGATGTGATTAGGGCACTGGTTCAGGCATAGGCCCAGGGCATGCTAAGACTAGTTGAGGTTGCTACGCCCAAAGGAGAAATCCAGCAGTCACGAGAAGGAGCTTAGCAGAAAAGGCCAATCAGAGAAGAACATCAGTGAGCTAGTTCAGTTTACTCTTCCAATTCACAGCTAAGGTCGGATATCCATTGAGCTCACAAGGATGATGATGGAGATAATCAGCAATGTGAGGGTTCACATTGAGAAAGAAGCTTGGATAGGACTAATTAGGGATATAAATCAGATCATTATTCGCCAAGTTATGAGCACAGCAAAAGGCATAGAGCCTCAAATCGCCATTCCCATGACCAGGGAGGTGCAAGGAGCCATCGATCCTCCAGTCGTTGATATAAGGGACAAGACCTAATGGTTTAAGAGCTGGTTCAGAGGGTTTAACAATTAGAAAAATGCCCTTTGGTTCAGGACCATCAAGACAGTTATGAGGAGAGGAAACCATTCACTAAGGAGATTAAGATAGAGCCTCTTCCTCCTAGGTTTAAGATCCCCAACATCTTACAATACAATGGGGATAGCGACCCATATGACCACCTGGACACGTTCAATGTTTAGATGGATCTTCACACGACCAATCCATTGGTCAAATGTCACGTCTTTCGAGCCACTTTTGGAGACATACCTTAGATATGGTTTAGGAGTTTCCCAACTTGTAGCATTCATAGTTGGGAAGAATGCTAGAAGAGATTCATTAACTAATGTAAGATGCTGAGAAGGCAACTCACACCATTTTGCCACCTCATGACAGTCTTCCAATGGAAAAATGAATCATTAAAAGACTACATCACCCGGTTCAGGTGTGAAGTCAATAATGTAGAGAATCCCTTGGATGAAAACATCCTAATAGTGATCTTAGCAGGACTTCACAAGGACAAAAAATTATACGAGAGTATATACAAGTCTCCAATAAAGGACATGGGTGAATTCTATGATCAAGCTGCTAAGAAAATCAGGTAAGAGGAGACCTTTGGCCCAAAGAAGTCCAACCAGAAGGACAAGGCAAATAGCTCCAACTAGAGCGAAAAGAGAAGTAATGGCGGGAGCAGTAATGAGGGTATGAAGGATGGCTCTGATAGTCAGGCTACAAAAAAAGTTAGAAATGAGCGACTTCAATGTCAAGGTCACCATGATAGCTATAGCATCTTATTAGATACTTAAGATAGGATCTTAACAACAGAAAAAAAAAATAGGGAAGACTTTAGGAAGCCCAAACCCTTAAAGACTCCCAATAGGCTCAGGAACAGAGATAAGTTTGGTGCCTATCATGATAAGGTCAGGCACAATACTTTGGAGTGTTGGGTGCTCGAGGATGCCATTGGGGATCTCATCAAGAGAGGTTGCCTGAGGGATTATGTGGTGCAATCTTTGGGACAACAACCTCACTAGCCCCAGTAACTGGTGTAGCACCAATGCCATTAGACTCCTGAACAAGAGGAGGCACCCTCAATGAGGACTACATTCATTATCCACGATGGGCCTCGCATCACAAGCACTTCAAACAGGTTGCATGATTGCTACATGTGAAAGGTAAGCCACATCCTTCTTACGGGTCACAGTGAATATGAAAGACTTGCTAAGAAAGCAAGGATGATCTTAAATAGCATCACTTTCATAGATGAAGATGCATGGGGAATACATTCTTCCTATAATGTCGTGCTAGTCATCTGAGCTAGAATCGGCAATGTCGAGGTGTGAAGAATAACGATAAATATCGACAGCTTGGTGAATGTTATGTATAAAGGGTGCTTCAAGCAGATGGGATTGAGCATGAGCCAATTGAAGCTTTCCCTTGAGCCCCTCTATAGCTTCATAGGAGATGGAATATTACCAATGGGGCAGATCAAGCTCCCCATCACTTTAGGAGATTTAGACCACTAAGCCACTATCCTAACGGACTTCTTGATTATATACTGTCCCTCACATATAATGTGGTGCTAGGGTAACCTGCAATGAATGACCTAGACATGGTCACGTCTATTAGGACATTTACCATCAGATTCTTGACGTCCAATGGAGTTGGCTACGTGCGAGATGAGTAACACATAGCTTGATGCTGCTATAAGGATGCGGTCAAGCTAGGGGTAAGAGGGAAAAAAGTTAATGTGGTTTCTGGTAGAAAACCATGAGCTATTAGCATGATAGGGGTCAGCCACAATCTCAACCCCTACGAGGTGGACACAGTGCCCAGTAAAGGAGCTTGAAGATGTACAGGTCAACGAGGCATATCAGGCTAGGAAAAACTTGCCTCCAAATGTGAAAGCCCGATTAGCTAAATTTCTTCAGGCAAACCTGGATGTCTTTGCCTGGAACCATAAAGATATGGTAGGGATCGACCCTGGGGTCATGTCACATAAGCTTAACATTAACCTTCAGCACAAGCCAGTTTGCCAGAAGAGGAGACCTATGACTGTTGAGCATTATGTCATTCTTAAAGAGAAAGTAGATAAACTTCTAGCTAACAAGTTTATCCAAGGCCCACTACCCAACCTGAGTGGCCAACTCTATACTCGTAAAGAAGAAAAATGGGAAATGGAGAACCTGCGTCGGTTTCACAGACCTTAACAAGGCATGTCCAAAGAATAACTTCCCCCTATCAAGGATTGATCAGCTCGTGGATGCAACTGCTGATCAGCAACTTCTCAACTTTATAGATGCTTACTTGGGGTACAATCAGATCCTCATGAACTCACAAGATGAGGAACACACTTCGTTCATCACTAACCGTAGGCTGTATTGTTATAAAGTAATACACTTTTGACTGAATAATGTAGGGGTAACCTACCAACGGTTGATGAATATGATGTTTAAAGAACAGATTGAAAAAAATAATGGAGGTGTATATAAATGATATGTCGATGAAATTTGAACAGGTCACCAACCATGTTCGCGATTTAGGAGAGATGTTTCAAATTTTAAGGAGGTATCAAATCAAGCTAAATCCACACAAGTGTACATTTGGTGTAGCTTTAAGAAAGTTCCTCAGATTCATGGTAAATAGCAGGGGAATTGAAGCGAATCCGAAGAAAATCAAGGCATTCATTGATATGAGATCCTTAACCAGAGTCAAGGATGTGTAGAGCCTTAATGGTCAGGTCACAATACTCAACAGGTTCATTTCGAAAGCTACAGACAAATGTATCCTCTTTTTTGATATGCTGAAGAAAATGAAATGCTTTGAGTGGACTGAGCAATGCAAAATCACTTTTCAGCAGCTAAAGGAGTATATGGGAGAAGCTCCTCTTTTGTCCAAACCAAAGGAAGGTGAGAAGCTCATCATTTACCTGGGAATATCTCAGCACGCTCTCATGTAGCCCTGGTACAAGAAAAAGGTAGAGCTTAATTCTCGGTCTATTATGTTAACAAGAGGTTGCTAGATGCTGAAACAAGGTACCTATCGATGGAGAAGCTTGCTTATTGCCTCATGATTACATCAAGGAAGCTATGACCTTATTTTCAATTGCATAGCATAAAGGTGCTCACATAATTCCCACTCAAGTAAATTTTACAAAAGACGGATATCTTAGGTCACCTATTCAAGTGGGCAGTTGAGTTGGCCCAGTTCAATATTAAGTACAAGCCCGGATCGGTAATCAAGGGGTAAGCCTTGGTGGATTTCATTGTAGAGTTCACAGGGCCCATTGAAAAGGAAGTAGATGCCTTAAAGGCTTTGTATTGGGAATTGTACATTGACAAACGAGCAGAAGGCCAGGGAAAAAGTGCTTTTGATCAACCTAGATTGACACAAAATCCTATATGCACTGAGATTTGGCTTTTAGGCCATGAATAATGAAATAGAATATGAAGCATTGTTAGCAGAGCTCTGCTTGGCAAGAGAGATGCAAGTTAAAAATTTGAGGATATTCAGCGATTCTCAGCTCATTGCTTGTCATATACGAGGTGAATATCAAACGAGGGGGTCAAAAAATGGCTAACTACCTTTAGAAGGTTCAGGAACTGTTTATCTCTTTTTGGTGTTACAAGGTCAATCAGATTCCACGAGCTCAGAACACACATGCAGATGCATTAGATCATTTAGCCATAACTAGGGATGCAAATTTCTTAAGGGCAATCTCAGTGAAGTTTCTTCCATCACCAAGCATGGATCAGAAAGATGCTGTGATGGCGATTGTCATGACACATGACTCATGGATGGGTTTGATCATAGATTACCTACAAAATGGCAAGTTGGTAGAAGACAAGTTGGAAGCACGTCATTTATGAGCTCTAGTAGCCAGATATTGTATCAGCAACGATATGTTATACAAAAAGGGATTCTTAACTCCACTATTAAGGTGCATAGATGGCCACAACTATGACACCATCTTGAAGGAAATTCATACTGGCCATTGCAGAAATCATGCTGGGGGGTCTATCTCTAGCTTAAAAAGCACTCCAACAAGGGTTTTATTGACTTATAATGAAGCAGGACACCATTAACCTCATGAGAAAGTATGACAAGTGCCAGAGGTTTGCCAATGTCCTACGAGCTCCACCAGCCTACCTGCAATAGATGGTTAGTCCATGACCCTTTGTGATTTGAGGCATAAACCTGATTAGACCACTCCTGACAGGTCGCAGGAAGTGCAAGCATGCAGTAGTTACTATTGGTTATTTCACCAAGTGGGCAGAGGCAAAAGAACTAACAGAAATCTCTTCTGCGAAGATTGAAAAGTTCATATGGACTAATATTATTTATAGGTTTAGAGTCCTTCAGCAGATCATGATTGATAACGAGACTCAATTTAATAGTGAGCAGTTCATCAAATTCTGCAACAATCTCAAAATTATGAAGAGATTCTCAGCTGTAAACCATTCTCAAGCCAATGGATAAGTTAAGGCCGTCAATAAGATCATCAAATAAATCTTGAAGACAAGGTTGAAGCCAAAAAGGGAGCATGGGTAGATAAGCTATAGAAGGTGTTTTAGGCTTACAGAAACATAACTCACAACACAATAGAAGAAACTCCCTTTTCAATGGTATATAGATCTGAGGCCATGATCCCAATAGAATTTGAAGTGACTTCACAATGATAAGCTACATTCAGTTCGGAGGATAACGACCACCTACTCGCTACAAACTTCGACTTCGTAGAAGAGATAAGAGAAATAGCTTGCCTCAAGGTCGTGACCTATCAATAATGAGTTGCGAGATACTACAATCGAAAAGTCCAAGTTCAAAATTACAACATTGGTGATCTCATACTGCGCCTTATTCTCCTTGGAGCTCGCAAAGCCAGTGATGGGGCACTAGGTCCAAACTAGGAGGGCCATACATAATCAAGGAAAATTTAGAAAATAAAGCTTATCACTTGATGAATATGAACAGGGTTGAAGTTGCTCGAGCTTGGAATGCTGAGCATCTGCGCCTGTATTTTCAATAGAGATTTTAGCTTACCCTTCTAATCCTATAATATTATTCAGAAATTAATAAAAGCACTTAATTTTTTTCCCTTAAATTTTTACGTCTATGTTTATTAATTTCTAAATAAAATCTTAATAAAGCATTATACAGAAAGTGAGCTAAAAAAAAGGGGTCATGGAATGCTAATTGAAGCATGACCTACCTGGACAATTCATTACAAGCTAAGGTACATCTTATTTAGGCATTCAACCTGACAAATATACATAGCCATGCTTGATAAATATACATTGTCATCATTTGCTAGCTGAGGCATGACCTACCTGAGCAATTCATTGTTAGCGGAGGTGTGACCTACTAGGCATTCATTTTGACAAATTCATGGCATGCTAGCTGAGTGCATCCATGCGACCTACCTGGGCATTTGACTCATGCTAGATGAGTCACATCCATGTAACCTACCTAGACACTCGACTCATGCTAGCTGAGGCATAGCTTTAATGCGACCTACCTAGGCATTCAACTTATGCTAGCTAAGGCGTAACTCTCATGTGACCTACCTGAGCACTTAACTCATGCTAGTTAAGGCACAAGTCTCATGTGATCTACTTGGGCACTTAACTCTTGCTAGCTAAGACGCAGCTTTCAAGCGACCTACTAGACACTCATTTTTACATAAATTTATCAAGTCATGGTTTGCTGCCTAAAGTCCATTTATATTAACCTATATGTTATCATTTACAACCTCTTTAGTATTTAACTTGACTAATGTTTGTTAAATCATGATTTGCTAGCTATTATATGTAGCCTATTGAGCATTCAACTATAGAAATTGAGAAGAATCAAGAGGGAATACTATAAGAAGTTCATTTAACACCTCTTTCAACGAGGTAAATTTACACAAAGTTCAAGAATGAAATTCAAAATTACAAAAATCATGGCCTAAAAAGACTGGCCCTTAGTAGCTAAGCTCTTATGGGCTGGAAGGTTAACATATAGGACAAGCAAGTCATCCATCATTTGATCATTAGTGGGTTCCACGACTTACGAGCTACTGTGTTTTTGAAGGCACCCTGAGTTAGAGAAACTCCACCTATAGACTGTGCACCTTTATTAGAATAAGTGGCCTTCGCAACCTCCTCAAAGCCCTTAATGGCCTCAAGAGCATTCTCATAGAAAAAGAAGAAGTCCATCTTCGGGCACTATTCTCACAAAGTGTATAAGAAAGGGGTGTTGGTTTTAGATACCACATCTTTTTCCACTATTGCAACTAGCACAATGGTTTCTGCCTTAACCCAAGTGACCTCTTCTTTTCCCAAAGCAACTTTTTCCTTAGCCATCTCATACTTCTTCTTAGCAGTCTCAGTTCGCTACATTGCCGCCTCTAGTTCACCCTTTGCTTTAGTCAGTTCATCAACTACTTTATTGAAGTCTGATGTGACAGCCTTGTAATTTGCCACCTCTCAAGATAGAGCTTCCTCAGCTTCTTTTTTGGTGGCCTTGGCATTTCTTGTTCTGTCTTTCAGCTCCAATGCCTCAACGGTCACAACGGCCAAGTTGCCCTCAAGTTTTTCAAATTTTTCCTTCCTCTCATCCCAATCTTGGAGCACATCCCTCAGCTTTATTGCTCCTAGCACGCTTTGAAAAATCAAATGGTTAAGTCAAATTACAAAGAGGTAAATGAACCAAGGTGAAAGGACTTTACTTACTAGCAGGCCCTAACGAGCTACATAGCCCATCAATACCTCACCCAAGAACTTCTCTGACTATAATGCTTTGGTGCGGGCCCCAGGATCATATCCACATTTTCCCAAAGGTAGTCGAAGTACTCCCCTATCTTTAAGCCCAGACCGAAAGGTCGCTCCTTAGTCTCAACCTCAGGTGCCACCTATTTTAAAGCAACAACAGCTCTCTTCCCCTTATCCACTCTTCATATTTTGACAAGAGGATTGGATAAGGATACGACCTTGATCATCTTGACCACCTTGACTACCTTAGGATGCAAGGTAGGAACCTACACTTGTGAGGATGCTATTGCTAAGGCTGGAGAAGATTGACTTGTAGCAACAAGGGTTACAGCAGTATCAAGAGCCCATGAAGTCATAGCAACAGTATGGTTTATAGACCGAGCAAAAAGAGAGGTTAGTGGTTTCAGAGGGTGAGCCTCACCATGTTTTCATAATCTCAAAAGTTTACTGGGCTGACCTCCTTAATTTGGTGAGCTCTGATCTCTCTGGTGAGTTTGATATTTAAAGGCAAAGTAAGCGTGTATGAACGTAAGAGATCCTCATCAAATTTGAGGTCATTTTTAAGATCATCCACAATAGTGAACTAGCCCAACACTTCAACCTCCTCAGCCCCAAGCATTGGTTTCTCCTTGCTAGCCTTGTCTGCAAAATGAAACAAAATATCAAAAAAATATAATAAGTACATGAATTCATGGAAGCTCACATGTCTTCAGCTTACTTACCAGGAGTAAGAATAAAACCAAAGTTTCAAAGATAACACCCAAGAAATATTAAACCAGTGGGTTTTGTAGTTCCCCACATTAGATTTGCCCTTAGCGCCACCCTACGGCAAAATTCTCTTATACTTGGTCTGCTGAACAGAAAGATAATAAAACCATCTTGCTGACCTATGCTCCTAATGCTATAAAGATAACAGAGAACCCTTGCAAATGGTGGTAGGAGATTATTCCTTAGGTAAACAAGTGTAAGGGAGGTAAACTAGGAGAAAGAATTCGAGGTCGGCTAGAATGGGTAAAGCTTTAGCATAGTTAGCAAGTCGATGATGTAAGGATGGACTGGGAATCTAAGCCCAGTGTGAAGGTGATGGATACTAATGGCAACAAATCCTAAAGGAGGATAAGCTGCGTGGTTATTAGTAGAAGGAGTCATGCTACAGCAACCCTTGGGGAAGCAGTATATTTCTGCTATGCCCCTAAGCTCATTGGGCTTGATGGTCGAAGAGTAGTGATTGAACACCATGTGACCTGGAGACCTTTGACTCCTAGCAACCTGCTGACCTTCACTAGGGTCAGGATGAGCAATAAATTGTTCAGTGACCTCATCACTTCCAGAGGCTGTTTCATCCATGGTACGCACCAACTCCTCACTCTGAGCTGGAGAATCAGACTCATCAGCACTCCCTACTTGGTGACCTTAGTGTTTATAAGTTGCCATCTACATAGAAGGAGGAATAGTTAGGTCGCTTCAAGCAAACCATACCTAAAAGCTAAAACTTCTATCTGCTAGACAAGGAATCTCCTATATAGCAAGTCATACACACCTCATCACCACATTTAAGACAGACCACTCAAAACATGGGGAGCACAACTAATGAGCCTGTCAGGTTGCTAAACCTAGGAAATAGGTAGAAAACTAGACTCTAGAATCTGTGACCTTAAACTACAGGCATTTTATCAAATGGGTGGCATACCAATTTCCACAAACGATAGAAGGAGTGCAAACAAGCATACAACAGAATCAATTGACACACAAAAAGTCCTAGTAACTAATGAACACACACTGAATTCTCCAAGCAACAAAGTATTAGAAATCCATAGAAGCAAGACACTAGTAAAAAGCAAAAGCTTAGAACCAAGGAAGTGCTAAAAACTTACCATATAAATGAAGCAAGATAAATTTTAAACAAAATGATCGGTCTTTGGCAACCTGAATCTAGGGATTGCTATGGCAAACTTGATGAAGCAGGAAAGTAGGAATAGCGGTGATTGCTTGAGAACTTGAGAAATAAGCAAAAGACAAAGTGTCTATTTTCAAAAGTAAGAGGGAAAAAAGGTTTTCTCACCTTATTTAACTTGGATGGCCTTATCGTTTGATTTAAAGACTAATCAACTACCTTTCATATGACGGTCCAACAAATAACAAGGCTCAGTCATCGACTAATTTATAAAAACAACAATTGTGTAGCAACCAATCTTAAATATGTATAGAATCAAAAATTAAAGAAAACTACTCCCATCCATTTAGAGGCCCAGTGGAACGGATTTGTGCACACAAAGCAACGACCAAGCTAGAATCATAAATTTTATTTCAATACCTACCGAAAAAATTCAAACCTTTTCAAAGAAATTGTAATTTTTTCAACAACTTTGATGCAAGATATTGCAATTTCTAAAGGAATGTTGCTAAATAGCCCAAAGTTCATCTCCGAAAATGGGCTTCGATGACACCGTAACATTCATTGTTTTGTATGGCATTAAGTAAATTTAAGAATAAATAATTTGTAATCCAAAATTATTAATTTTAAAATAATTTTTTTAATGATGTTTCATTTTTAAAGTAAAGAAACTTTTATTATTTCATTTATTGTTATTATTTTAATTACACTTATATTATTATGAAAATACCTTATCAAGAATTTAAATAGAATTTATTTTATTAGTGATAAAATATAAGTTTTATAATAAAAATTTCTTTTGTTAACATTTTATTTATTATAATATCATTACAATCTATTTTTCAATTTAAAGTAATTCAATGTTTAATATAATTTAAACAAGAAAATTCATTTATAATCAATCAAAATCATTATTTTTGACTCTTTTTCAAATATTGAAATTCATTTACAAATGAATTAAGATAACTTTTGCTAAAATAAATTAAATGTAATTCTAAAAAGATTTGATTCCTACCAATCATAAGATTTTATGCCAAACTCAAAACTGTAACCTTATCCTTTACTTCTTTTTTATTGTAATATTAAGCAATCTTTAATTACACATTTACGCAACATTCACAAATTCCCTATGAGATGCCATCGGTTCAGCACAAATTTTGATGTCCGGTATAATAAGCATTTTCCTTTTTGAAAATATATATAAAGGTTATGAAAGATCTAACCAAATAAAAATTTATTTATAATGTTTGTAACACAAGTTTTTCAAGCTTTCATTAAAAAATTATAATAAAATTCTATAAAATTTGTAAAAAGATAATTATTTAAACAAAATTGTTGTACGTAAACATACTTTTTATATATGTAAAAAAAATTATTGTGAAAATTTAGGACAATAAAATCAAAATGGATAAAAAGTAAGTGATAATTCTAATATAATTGTGTCATGTGTATAGTGTAAAAAAGTACAAAGAATATCTTTTTGAAAAAGTCAATGTTCGATAGAAGTTAGAAAAATATTTTATAAGCCATGTTAGCTTTTTCTTCTAACTGAATATATATCTTCTTCTATAAAGATTTTATAAGGTAAAACAATGTAAAATAGTTCTTATTTCATAAGAGGGAAAGACCAAAAAAAATAAAAACACAAAATAATAATGCCTTTTAATTATATATGAATTTTGGATCTCACACATTACATTTGTATTTTACATCTTTTCATAGGGTTTGTTTTTATTATTTGAGCATTTAATTTTTTTTTGTTATGACTAAATTTGTATGTGCTTTTTTAAAATTTTGTAGCACAATATATGATAGCATATACATATAACAAAAAGGAGCAAATTACACTCTTATCCCCAAGGCTAGGTATAAATACACTCTTCCCCCCACCCCCCTTTTTTTTTCCATTTTGGTGAATCGCCTATTATTGTTTTAGAAATGATTGCACTCTCTTCCCTTGTACATAACATGTAGTTAGTATTGTTAACGTTATATCACAAAAAATAATCAATGTCCTACAGTAATCTAATTGCTTCCTACCAAAATGATAGACAATTTTATGATTTATCCTTGTTCGTTAAACAGTACCCTTTTTTATTGACTTGTTTGCGTAATAATAGTAATCTTAATCAAAACTCCCTAAATGATTACAATTCATAAAATTAAAAGAATACCATCAATGGTATAGTAATAGTCTACTTATAAAGCAAATCCAATACAATGTCACTTCAAAATTCTCTTCAATCATATTGTCCACTTTGAATTACAAACAAAAAAGTTTACAAATCATTTAAAAAATGCAAAGATTGAAGGGAACATGAAAATTTTAGAAAACAAAATTGTGCCTTGTTTTTGAGAATTGGGGAGAGAGAATACAGGAATTAAAACGAAGGCAACAGAGAGTATGAAGAGTAAAAGAACCTACAAATAGAGCAAAAAAGTTTGATAAGCCCAAAGAAGCATAACAAAATACACACTCTAAATTTGCAACAGAAGTTGAAACTCGGTCAATCTAATACTGATAAGAAGAAAAGTATTTTCAGATTCAGCAAGGAAACATAAATGATCAAACTCATAAAGAAGAAGCGGAGAAGGAGTGAAGCAACGCAGAGGTCTTGAGCGGGTGCATAGTAATTAATACAGACATTAGTGCTTCTAATTGTGACCTTCTTACTACTTTTCTTTAGAAATGCATTATTGGAAATTTCCTTCTCAATATGCAACCAAGAAGAAAAAAAAATACAAAAAAAATTGGTGTAATAAAATCAAAAAACACATGCAAATATATTTGCACAAATAAACAAAACTATCAGAATATTCAACAAAACAACATGAAAATAAAAGGTAAAAAAAAATCATAAACTAAAAATAAATTACAACCTGAAATGAAATAATGATTGATGAACATAATTTATATACAATTTATATCCATTATATACTTAGTATTTTATCATGTTTATGTGTGTAATTTGTTGATGGCAAAATATGATCTGCATGAGGAAGACCAAACTTCAGCCAACAGGGGGTTCTTTGGGATCCCTGACCTATTCTGGGTTGATTCGCGTGAAGAAGATGATTGACTGAGACTGCCAAGGAAGAGAAGAATAATAGAAGGAACACAGGTTTTTTACGTGGTTCAGCCAAATCCAGGATTTCTGGACCCTACGTCCACGGTTGTGTATATTTTTATTATAGTGGTGCAAATCTGTCCCCCCTCCTTTAACATTGTTATCCTATTTATAGAGGGTGGACGAGTTCTGATCATTTATTACAAGCTACAGTTGTGTCATATCAACAGATGGTGA
>JANHAO010017012.1:0-14146 GCA_026873985.1 Saraca asoca
CCATTGCATGTTCTGGCTCTTTGGTAGACTGCATTCCTACTTTTTCTTCTTCTTTTTAGGTCTCCAGCTGGTTTAGTGTGGGCTGAAGCAAAGGGAGTTGCATTGGGCTCAAGCTTATGTCAATTGGGGCCTTAAAACTTCAATTCTACAGGGCCAATTTTCGTAGCTTCTCTGCCCATGAATTGTAGCTCAAGTTTGATGCCCAATTTGATCTCTTCAGCTCTAAAAGTCTTCATATGAATTGTGGATTTATGTGTGAGATTCCATTTGGGCTTTGTTTCAACTCATTTTGACTTCTGTAGCTGAAGTTATGGTCTGCTGAATATTCGGAGGTCAAGCTGCCTGGACAGGGCTAAGATAGTATTTTGATTCTGAATTGAGCTCCAATTTTGGACAGCCAATTGTATGATTCAGCTTTTTCAGTCTTCACAAAAGTTGTAGATCTATCTCTTAGATTTCCTGCAAGATAATAATCATATCAATTGGATAAATGTATCTCAAGATATAGCTAGATTACAGAAACTACTCAAAATGGCCAATTATGCAGAATTTTGTAAAATGAATCCAATTGACACTAAATCACATATACACACTAACATAGCTAAGATAAATCATTTTTGAACCTTAAAATGCTAAGTGAGAGGACAAATAAATGTGTCAAATATTGTATTATCACCTACCATATCATTCTCTAAATAAGACTACCTTCCACATTTTAACCATGATCACAATGATCCAACAGTAAAACTACAACTATTTATAACTATGTTATGAAGAGAATTTTAGTTAACTAAGGAAGTTTAACTGACATTCTATATGCTCACATAGTGAGGACACTTCATATCTCAAATGAAAGTATGACTCCTTATCAAGGGAATTTGGTTAGATTCTCAGAAAAGTAAGTGCCTATTTTGGGATCAATAAACTTGAGAGTGTTTATGGGAACATGGCCACATATCCACAATATGGATGTTGATTTCTTGGTTGTTGATGTGCCAAACATAGCTTACAATTCCATACTTGGATTAATGTCATTGAATCAAGCTCAAGAATGGATGTCCAAGGTTGGATACAAATAGAATCAAAACCAAAGTCGGTAAATAATAAAGCGTTCATTGGAAAATTTGAAAAGGAAGGTGTAAAGCTTAAAAAGAATGAACAAACAATCATACAATTAAATGTTATGGCTAGAATCAATACTTTTTGAACAATTTTGTATCACTGATACATATTTTACTTGTTCTATTGCTTCTTTCACAATCAATGAAATAGATTTAATAGACCTAGATGTTTTGGGCTTTTTTCCTAAACAAATAGATTGATGTTTGGATTATGAAAGAAAAATTATAAGCACAAGAAGAAAAACTTACCATTGAAGAATTTATAATTGAAGTAATCACAAACTACGAAAGAAATATTGTCTTGTCTAACAAGCTGACTATAAGCATAAACAATCCAAGCTTGGGTTGGCCGAAATAATCGTAAAGGGACAAGTTTCCCAATAGCTTAAAAAATTCAAATTAATTGTTAAGGCACAAGATGCCATCAAGCATAAATGATTCAAGACTTGTTACAAGATATCATCAAGCATAAATAGCTTAAAACTTGGTATGGGATATCATCAAGTATAAATAGCTCAAAATTTGGCACAAGATGCCTATGAGCATAAATAGCTCATATCTCGATTAAAGATACCACCAAGCATCAATAGCTTAATCATCTTAGCAACAAGTGTAAACAAGCTCTATAACATAAGACATATATAACACCCCTTAGGTTGAACCTAACTGGACTCAAACCTAAGTCTTGAAGGGTTACCAATTGATCACAAGCACAATTCCTAAGGGTAGACGAGCCAATTAACCAAGTCTTAAAGGGCGATCGATTGGCCCGTATCAAGTTAGCAAAATTTGATACACAAAATTCAAAATTTTAAAATCCTAATGTTGTTAGGCTGTAGACTAGAGCTAAAACCTTCTTAGGAAGAAGTCTCAGTGCACTCTCGATCAAAAAACCCAAATTAAAAGTAAAATAATTAAATCAAATATGATTGTCTTTTATCTTATTTCTATGTATGATTAAGATTTAATCGATGGATTCTCTTATGTTGTTGTGATTACAACAATAAATCTAGGACTAGGACCAAAGGCTAACAACGATACTAGAGAGAGCTCAGAAATTCCATTTAATTAGGTGAGTAGGAATTCTACCCTCTAGCTCCCTTTTTGTATAAAGAAATTATCTTCAAAAATTCCTAAAATTATTTTGATGTGTTGGGTAGCAAGAAATTAGGCCAAATAAATGAAGATGAGAATTATGTAATCAACAAAGAGGATTAAAGCACTTTAATAAATCAAATTAATTCTTATGAGGATTGTGGCATTAGCTCCTTAAGCCATTTTGCTAATGGGTTTAGGCTTGAGTTAATCATGATTAAGGCCTGCAATCCCAAGATAGCCAAATATAGGTTTAATTAAGGCCCGAATAAGTATTTAACAAAATTATGAATAGCAAATAAGAATAAAAAATGGGCACTAAAAGGTACTTTCTCAAGTCGATTGGTTAAATAATTGGTTGGAAATCATTAATGACCAAAATGCTAACGAACCTCTCAAACTAGCCTTACTTAAGACTAAAAAAGAAGACTAGTAATGAATATAAAATCAATAGGCCCAACCACATAAGGACAAGTCGCACTTCATGCTAGTTATGTGATCCTAATTACAATAAGCTAGCTAAGAGCAATTGATCTATTAGCATTGTTAAAAGGCCCTTCAGCCCCTCTAATCACCTATGAATAGTTATGTATGAATACAATTTCTCAATATTAAACACTTCATTCTCATATTGAATATTTTTTACTTAAGCATCAAAGGGATTTTGGCAGTCTTCATCACTCGAGCATTGTTGCAAGCAATCTACAGCCACTATGTTCAATTGTAAAACTTGAAGTGTTCATCAAATGTCTCGAATCAAAGGACCAACTTTGTACCATTACAATGCAAGAATTCTCCTTTAACTTACCCAAACAGGAATTTTTTAGAAGGTCAACTCAGTGTACACATTCTATTAATAAGCACGTGCATATATGCACTAGTGTCACCATAATAATCTTTATGAAATGAAATTTCATCCCAATTGAACATGCATCATATGTACTAGTCTATCTAAATCACTAGTATCCATTTCTAGCAACTCTATTGTAATATCAAAATCTCTCTTTGAACAATTTCCATATAATTCTTTTTAAAAATTTGTATTTTTAGCAAATATTTAGCACCTAAACATATAATTTGAGAACCTATAATTTTGTAGTATTTTTTTAAGAGTTTTGATTTATCAAATTATTTTAGTAATTATTATGAAAAAAAAATTAATTAATTGTTCTTGTTTAAAATTTTTAATATATCATTTATTACAATTATTTAATAATTATTAAGCTTATTTTATGATAAATTTTAAATTTTATTAAATAGTGTTGTGGTTTTATTTAATTAGATTCTTAATTAGTGATAGTGTGTCTAAAGTATTTATTTTATTACAATAGTTATTTAATATGTCTTAAATAAACTATAATTTTCATAACAACTATTTTGAAAATAAATAAATGTTGTTTTAAATGATTGAAGTATCATTTATTTGAACTATTAATTAACTACCTTATTTACAAATGATCAAATCTAGATTATAAAGATTATTAATGCTTATTGAGCTTTATTAAAGTATAAAGCCAATATTAGATCTATTTTAATTAATTTAGTTGCTTAATGTGTATTTTTTGATATATTGGTTTTAATAGCAAAAAAAATGAAAACCTATGTTTACTTATTATGCTCAAGTTATGTGAATTAAGTATATTTTTAGACCAAATTTTGTGAAATACAAATACCCACTTTTATACAATTTTTCTACACCACATATTTCTTTTTCATTTTTTCTTTTTCTCTTTTCTTTATATTTTCCCTTTCTTTCTCATTATGTCAAAAGTCTCTATACCACCATTCCCTTTCTTCTCTAACCCACTCGCCTTTAACCATTTGTCCTCACCATCACCTATACATTATCACTAACTCATATTCATCCTCGCCAAGTTAATCAAAACACTAATGTGCTGCTAACCAAGCTCAAACTGCCATCCTTTGACTTATTCGAAGCACCTCACCATAGTCAAGACCTCCTAAGCCTCCATCGCATATGTGTGTGAAATGGATGATGTAACAATAATTGGGCTTTGCTTTGTGCCTATTAAGGAGTTGAGTTTGATTGAAATTTTCTAATTTTCAAGGTACCATATTTATCCAATTAACTCATTTATTTTTTAATTCTTAAAGGGAGTGATTCCTGTAAGTGTGGATAGTTTAAATTAGTCTCCTGGAAATGAAGCTTAGTGAAAGATAAATTAGATATTGTTAGACTATTCTTACATAAAGAAATTGAGCAATTAAATATCATTCCTAGTCAAAAACTTAATCAAGCAAGTTTCAATTTGTGAATAATACTTATAAATAGAAGAATGGTAGTAGGATTGGTTAATTTGGGAAATTAGGACTTTAAGAAAGTGTAATTAAATTAGGTGATTTTCGTTAATCATAGTTGCTAGATGTTAATAGTTAATTTTGGGTTCTTTGCTTTGTATGGAAAATCATAAAACTTGTGTAGAGTGCTTGGAAGAAGAGTTTGAGCACCAACTTTATCTTGTGATTAAGGATAACTGTGGCTTTTCTTGAGATGAGTGGATACTTTACTCAAACTTGCAATATTTAAAATTTATTTATATTTACACACACACAAGCATGAATTTGTTATTATGCTTATGTTTAGTACTAATTTTATTTATTAATGTTTGTTTTGCATGTATATATTTATTTTTAA
The DNA here is from genome assembly GCA_026873985.1 of Saraca asoca. Taxonomy (NCBI): domain Eukaryota; kingdom Viridiplantae; phylum Streptophyta; class Magnoliopsida; order Fabales; family Fabaceae; genus Saraca; species Saraca asoca. Next base: position 4,873 of record JANHAO010017012.1, read on the forward strand.
AATTATTTCTATACTTAAAATTTTTCTTGCTTATTAGTATGTCTAGAAACTTGCTTAGGTAATGTTAAGAATTTCGATTGCATATAAATTTAAATGTTGATTTTATAATGCCTTGTATGAGTATTCTTAAAAAATAATAATATTGTTTGAATAACGATTTGAAAAGTACTATTTTGAAATTTTGAAGAAAGAGAATGATGTGAAGTTTTCTTATGTCAAAGGTAAGGTAAAAGTTTATTTTCGACTTTATGAAACAATTTAAGTTTATTATGGATCACTGAGAATTTTCCTTAGAAAACCCAAGTGCACTTGAATTATATTGCAGTAGCTAGTATGAAAATATATGAAAGGATATTTGTGTGGAATGATAACGGAGAGTTTGGATGAATTTTAGGACATTTATTATATCTTAAGGAAGGGATTTGACCCTTTTCTATTTTATTGAATTAGAGATTTGACCTTAATTCTTAAATCTAACATTGGTTTTCTTAACTATGAGAAAAATCCCATTAGATCCTATATGTTCTCTATCGTGCGATATATTTTAAATATTATGCTGATCAATTAATCTTTTAGGTATTTTGAATTTTATATAAGATTGTTTTTATGTAAAATAAGATTAAATTTTAAAATAACTGTATTTATTCAACTAGCTTTTAAAAAGAAGTTTGCATTTGGAAGTTTAAGATTTGAATTTCTTATCATATGCTAGTAGCATTTTAAAGCTAAATGTATTTTCCTAAATTACTATTTTACAAATCTATAATATTTGTCATGTTTTGGAATGATTAAGGTTTTCTTTACCACCAACAAAAATCTAAAATTATGTTTTTTAGGTTGAGGGTTGTAATGGTTTATTCAACATTGGATTCCTATACTTACACCCTTATTTGTCATGTTTTTCATATCCAAGAAAATTCTCATTTGCACACCAAACACATATGTGGAGATTCAAGGCAATATCTTGAACTAAATTTGACAGTTGGAATAGGATTGAATCACATGCATGTATGGTCCATGATTTAAGTTATAGGTTCTGAAAATGCCTTTATTGTTGCTATTGTTGTTGTTGGCCCTAGCTTGTGTGCAAAAAAGGGGAGGCTTTATCAAAATTTTGATATCTTTAAAAACAAAGGTTGTCATTTATGAAACTTTTTAAAAATGTGATTTTGAGAAATTGTGTTTTATTTAAGCCTATTTAATTAACATTGCAATAAACTCTTATATTGCCTATGAGTTACACTTAGGGGACCATTCAACAAGGGTTTCCTACATTTGTCATGTGCCTAGAGTTGGGGCATAACATCAATAACTAGGAGCGTTTTAATATCCAAATTTGTAAGATATATGTTTCATGATTCTCATCTCTATGCACAACCATATCCATGAGCCATTTCAATCAACTATCAAATGCAAGTAATAATTAAATTAGATGAGTGACAAAGAAAAAAATATAATTGATCAAATGAAATAAAGGTTACTAGATGTGTCATATTACATTTTTTGTAATTGGCTTGCTTAGCACAACTTTGATGCAAACTATTGATGTAATTCTACTACTGAATCTACCTTGGTTGTACAAGGAAATTAACTCAAAACTAGTCAAGTTTTGTGCCAAAATGGATTCTTACACAAGCTAATTGCTATCAAACTAGCAAAAAAGCAAGCCTGTCACCGATGTCACATCATCTACAAGTGGGCCAATTGAAGAACCTACTTCTACTTGGTTCATAATTATAATGTTGATTTTCATTTTTCTATAAAACAATTCAAGTATGTAACTTCCTTATTACATTTCTCCATGTTCCCTAAATACTCTAGAAAAAAAAACTTGAAATTTCAAAGTGGTTATTGTGAAAAAAATATGTATTGCACTAAAACAATTCAAATGAAAAATAGTTGCAAAAGAAATTGCATCTTCATCTTCCTTCAAGACATCAAGATGCCTAATGAGAGATACTTAAAAATTATTTTGATTCAAGAGTTGTACTAAGAATTGGTGACAAATATGCCGACATAGCCTATCCCTGCAATGAAGAAGGCAATAGATTGCAAGAAGAGGTAGATGAAATAGTGGCTCTTTCCAAACATAAGATCGTAGCACCCACAGAAGAAGATGTAAGCCGCAAAACCAAGTTCCAATAAGTGTAGTCTGATTGTTACCAAAAATGAAGAAAAAAAGATGAATTAACAAAATCTGGTTAAAAATAACAAAATCAAGTTGTGTACTGGATGGTAATTATAAATACAAAAAACTCCAACTTTTGTTAAATAAAATTATACTTTGTAGGAAACTAAGAAGATAGTTGATAAGATTGCTCAATTTCATGGAGCCAAAAGATAAAATATGTAGTCTAATAGGAAGGAGCCTATTTATAAGTGATGTATGTAATGATAGCAAATTATGTTTTATCTCTTTTCCTAAGAATGTACCATTAAACTTTCATTTCAATAAAAATTATTTTTCTAGCTAAAGTATCATAAAACTCAAATCAAGTGTCCAAGAAATTGTATTTACTATATTTAAATTTATACATGAGAAATTTATTGATATGTAGATTTCTTAACAAATTCTATCAAGTGCTTTTGGCTCATTTACAATTTACCTGTGCTTGAAATTTGTTTTATATGATTATAGTGTTGTGAGCTTTGTTATGCTTAGGTAAAAGTTAGGGATCGTAAATAATTTCCTACTTTCAAGAAAGAAAAAGAAAGGAAATTCACCTTCCACCAATCTTGAAACAAGTCTTACTAGATGTTTTGCCACTAGATTTCATCTTAAGAGCATTACCCAATTTCTCTGTGACTACCCACTCTGTAGCTCTTCGTGTCTCTAGCAAGCCTGTAATTGTCGCCTTAGTTCGATGCATTGACATGACATTTTCAAATAGGATCCAGAATACCAATAGGTGGAGTGATCTATATAAGTTCAATTTGGAAACATAGTAACTAATTAATTAAAATTGCAAACAACATGTCCTCTAGAATGTTGCCTATTCAAAATGTTAATTAAGAAAAAAAAATTAGAATGGAACACTTGGTTATACCTTGGAGTTCCTATTGCATGAAGAAGTGTAATAATGGAAGGAATATAAATAGAACCCCACTTGGGAACCTCCACTTCAGGAACTAGGACAGTTGTAGGCAAAATGACACAAAAAAATGCAAATGTAACAATATGGGCTATAATCTTTCGCACAAAGAAGAAGCTGTAAATTAAATAAAACTTCTTCCACGTGGAGACTTTCTGCAAGACGTCATGAACAAAGAATAAGAAAGGAAGATAACTAATAACAATTTAGACTTTACCATATTAAGTTTGAACTAGCTTATGACAATTTGGATTCATACCTTGTTTCTTATAATTTCCATTGTTGTTTTTTTAAATAGTAATGCTGGACCACTTGACCATCGGTGTTGCTGATTGCGATAGGATTTGAATGTACTAGGCAATTCACTTTTCACCTAAATTCACTTAAATAAGTCATTATAGAAAAAAAAACTTAGTATATACATTATGTTTAGAAAAAACAACAATTATTCCTTAAATTACAATTCTTGTTTAGTGTTAGTTAGTGAATTCAAAATTCCTATACATAATTCAATCTACAAATGTCAAACATTTCTTAAAATAGGACTTTTAAACCAATATCATTATGGTTATAAAGTTTATAGATATAGAAAACTAAATACATCATCATCCACAAGATGAATGACTGCCATAATTGCTAGTGAAGAGAATCAAATAGCTAGTGAGTTCCAAGATTCAATTTTTTTGTCCATTTTAAACTTAGTTTCTTTATAAAGAATTTTTCACCTTTTAAGTTGAATCTGTACTAGCCAATACTAGAAATGAGCATGAAAACAACAATGAGACTCATGAAATAGCCTTTAGGCACTTATGATCTGTCTAGATGAGGGAGAAAGAAAGGACAATAAGAAGAATGGAGGGAAAGCTTCTCAATTTGTTTGATTTTTTACGAGGCTAATTATTAATAAAGGCAATTTAAACTTGATACTAAATGTATTACTTGATAGTTTAGGTCTAGGTTTGTGTCCAAATGCCTATTAGGTATCTAGTCCTTCATGGATGAATCTAAACCTGGTAATAGTGATCTAAAGAAAACCTTTCACTAATTGATTTATGTCACATTCACTCTATCAATCTTCATCTTTTAGGAGTAGCTAATTTAGTGCTCTCCATTTGGTAACCATTTAAATTCTGCCATCAAGCACGAACCTTTTATTGCTTTAAAACAAGAAAACTTTTAGAAAGACAAATTGGATTTGCACAACTTCTAACCAAGAGAAAGATCTAGTATATTAAAGTGATTCCTTCCTCCTTATTGTGCATTCTCTCATGTTCAAGGACATATCTAAAGCCTATAACTAAAGAAAATAGCAATGAATGGCCTACCCATCCTTTCTTCACATTATTACAAGTTAGATCTACTCATAATGCTCTCTATTGTGGATTTGTGGCTTCAACTTGTTTGTGGTGATTCAATTGTTTATAGAAAGGAGTGGTGGCCTAATGATGCAATCAAGGCTAAATGTAGCATGGTAGAGACAACAAAAAGGCCTATTTCGATTTTCAATCATTATGAATGCAAGTAGGTTGTTTGATATGTGAGAAAATATGGGAAAATAAGAAAGAAAATCAATTCAGACTTATAATATTAAATTGATTATTTTAAGTTGATTGGTATATAGCTTCAATTAATTTTTTGTTTGATTAGGTGATACATATATTTAATTAAATTTATTAGGTCAAGACCAAGTCTAGTGGGATTGGGCCTAACATATTGACCAACAAGTTTAGGTCCAATGATGTTGAATTGATCAGGTCTTTGTTGTTTTGGACTCGAGTTAGATCCGATTCAAATAATAGGCATAAACCCATCAAATAGTCATTCCTTTTTTTGTCCATGCTTTAACTCATTCTCTTTACATTTTCTTCGCTTCCATATAGATCGATAAGCATACATAAAGTGCCAAGGCAATTTTCATGTTAAAATTGGTCTCATGGTCTACAAAATTTTCCATTATAAATTTGAAGAATTGACTTTGATCTTAAATCATTCTACCAAAAGGAAAGTTATGGTCTGCTTGGAAGAAGGAAAACAAACAAGAAGGAAAGAAAATGGAAAGTTATCCTCATAAAATAAATTAAAATAAAAAGACAACATTCCATCGCTTCCTTCCTTCCCTTTCATTTCCCCTACCTCAAATCTACTAAAATGGCCCGTTAGAACAAGCTAAACTAAAAGGAAATGAGGGGGGAAGGAAAGGTCATCTTTATAAAAAATGAACTAAAAATAAAAAATAAAGATAACCCTTTATGTCCTTCCCTTTCCCTCCATTGCCCTTACTTCAAAAAAAAATCATTAAACCAATGGCATCAAGTGGTGTTGCATTTAATATTACCTCAAGGTCAGCAAGATAGACAAATTTCCAACCTTTAAGACCTGCTCGAATAGCCAAGTCCATATCTTCCACTGTTGTACGATCTTGCCATCCTCCAGCCTCATTCAATGCAGATATTCTCCAAACACCAGCTGTGCCTTCATCATGTAATCCATTTTCATTTGACTCATTCTACACAAGAACTCATATCTCTACAATATATTTATCTCTCATTTGGAACCATAAAAAAATAAAATTTTAATTCATTTTAAATTTGATTCATATATAAAATTATTTATAAATTCAATTTCAAATGAATTGAATTCTAGTTTTTATGTGATTTTAAATGAGGAGTTAATGCCAAAAATCTAAGAAGTATTAATTGTTAAAAATTTTAGTTACCATTAAAACCAAAGAATGAATAGGTTGAGGACCCAACTTCTTGCTCCACTATGAAATGGTAGTCCAAAGACATCTCTTGCATTCTTGTCAGTAAGCATTCATCAGCATTGACTGCAACATCATAAGAGAATAATACCATTATTACCTACCAACAAATATATTGAAAATTGCATTGCATTTTAATGATAATTTTTCTTAAACAATTGTTCTTAGTTGCCACTTGATCATCATGATAGCATGTAAGTATACTCACAAACAAATAAATCAAAGCTAATGACACCTATGTAGACATAAACAAAATGACACATATTTTGACATTATTACTTTCAATATTGTGGATTATTTGTAAAGGTTTCAAACAGGCCAAAGTCTATTAATAGCTTGTTTGGCCTTGTGAACTTTCTTAGAACTAGACTAATAATTTGGCAAAATCTATTTGAAAATAGGTTAAGCTCGTGCAAACCATGGCAAGCATGAATTGGACCCATATAGATCAAGCAAGCTCGTGAACCAATCTCTTTCTCTTTTTTAGAAAAAAAAAAATTTAGAATTTTTGGATTATATTTTCTTACATTATATACATTAAAATATATATATATAGATATATATATTATAGAACCCACTCCGCTTAAATCCAAATGACACAATTATTCAAAAACAATTAAGTCTCCCTCACTTCAACTCAAATACCAAATCCAATGAAATTTAAATTAATTACACAAAAAAAAAAAGATATCAAATTTTAAAATCATTTTTTTAAAAAACTCTAACTCAAATGTCTAAAAAACTTGAACAATAATAAAAAAAAAAAAAAAAAGTGGACCAGTCTGTGAATTGATCTGATCCAATCCATCTTAGGACCGGATTGGATCATAGAAAACTAAGTCCATTTAAAAATGAGCTTGTATCTGTGCTGAACACAACAATCTGGCCCATCCATTAAATACTCGTAATTATTTGATAGAGCTTGTATGAATAAAATGTGTAAAAAATATTTTGAAAATAAATTTTTGTAAGAATAAGTTTTATATTTAAAAATAGAAGTTAAAAATTATTTTTAAATGTGAAATTGTTGAAAAAAAAATTAAAATGTTATATTAAAATATTAGTAGAATAAGAAATTAAAGTTAAAAAAAAACTGAGAAGAAAAAGTAAATAAAAGTTAAATTGAGTGCATGTTTAAATTCCATTCAGAATTAATTTTGACTAGAAAAATTGAATGAATATAGTGTTGGTAACCCATATCTAAAACTTGTTTTTGTCTCAATTAATTTTTAGAAAGAATAAAAGTTCCCAGCTTCCACCTCATTAGTTGAGTCCAGTCACTGATCTACTACATTGTCTCCAAGACACGCAAATCCTGAAGCTTTATCCCATTAGTTGGGCTTGAAGACAATGCAGAAGATTAGTGATTGGACTCAACTTAGCGTTGAAACTTTAAGCCCAAAACCAAAGCCTAGGTTTACAAATTGAACTTACATAGCACGCACAAGAGCGAAAGCATTTTTTTATTAGAATAAAAAGAATTAATTGTAACTATCAAATCAAATCTTTATATTGATGGTAAAAATTAAAATATAAAATTTTTAAGTGATTATATTTTAATTATAATTATTAATATAAAATTTGATTATCATTATTTATTCCTTTCACATTTATATAAAAATAACAAAGTTTTCATTTGATATATACATATATATATATATATATATAAAGATTGAAAAATTTTAGATCAGCCTAAATTTGTCAAGTTGAATGGGCAGTGAAGACCATTCCACCGAATAATAGATAAACATTATGATGCACAATAAAAAAACACAAACAACGTGATCATTATGTTCCTATGGGCCATGTTGATTGACCATATGTTTGGCCTTATATAGAATCTAAAATAATAAGATTGTTTTATGGTTAAAAACTTTACTTAAAATTTTGAGAAAAATATTTTCATGTGGCAATTTATTATTTATTCATAGTGTAAAATTTTAAACTACAATAAGTCAAATATGAAGTTTTTAAAATTGTGGGAAGATTCATATAAATAAAGCTCACTGAAGAAAGGTCAGATATTTTATTCTTATTTTTTAAATTAAAATAACTACGTTGAGAATTATGTTTTGATATAATATCTTCCTTTGACTTATCAACTTGATGTTTTTATTACAGTAAGTTTGACAAACTCAATACACACACACAAAATCAAAATCAACTTCGAAACCTAAAAAAAGACAAATTTTATAGATGTGAAATTATAAATGTTAAATATCTTTGCACATAATCATTTTGCTTTGTTGACATAAATTTTGAACAAGTCAAATTATAAATGTTAAATATCTTTGCAACTAAATTTTATAAAAAAAAATTAATTCATTTATAAATGAATTTTTATGGTTGGAATCAATTTTAGATAATGTGATTTCAATCGATTTAAATGAATTCTTTTATTTAAAACTTAAATCAAAACATGGAATTCATTTCAAAATTTTAAGGTTACCTTATTATCCTCTGTAGCACCTTTTCAGAATTTGATACTATAAATCATGTAAATATAATAATCTATAGAGTTAGTAGAATCTATGCATAATCTGAAAATATGTTTACAAAACCAACAACCAAAATTGAGAGAGAGAGAGAGAGACGTGGGGTGGGGAAGGGGGTCAGGAGAGAGAAGGGGATTTCAGTTATCAAGGCAAAATAGTCCAATAAAATTATTTTATTTCAAATGAAATGAATTGTGACCAAATCTTACATAAACTTACCAAATTTTATAATGGTAAAGGTGTAAATAAAAAATTATTTGAAAGAGGGATTTGATTGTAAGGGCAAAATTATCCAATAAAATTATTTTATTTTAAATGAAATGAATTTTGACCAAATCTTATATAAACTTATCAAATTTATATGCTAAAGTTGTAAATAAAAATTATTTTATTTAAATGAAGTGAATTATTGTCAACTTCTACACAAACTCACTGACTAGATTTCATAATAATAAGGTGTAAATAAAATAAAAATAATAAATGAAATAAAACCATTTAACTAAAATAATAATAGTAAATAAAATAAAATCTTGTTAGATCTCATAATAACAAGGTGTAAATAAAATAAAAATAATAAATGAAATAAAATCATGTTTAACTAAAATAATAATAATAAATAAAATAAAATCTTGTTTAATTTAGATCCAAACATGATTTTAGATAAAATTCATTCAAGATTGAAATGAATTTTAATTTTTGTAGCCTTCCAAAGCAAGAGTACAAGAAAATACATATTTTCATAGCGTCTTCTATACTACCAAATTTGTACCTAAAAATTTATAAAGATATATTGAAATCGGTACTAAAAGATTTGTTTACATCAATTAAATATCAATTTTATAAATTTAATATTATTATCAACCCTTCTGTTAAGCTTGCCTATTAGCACATATTTAATAATTTTTTGGCTCAGTTAAAATATTTAA
>JANHAO010017013.1:0-14173 GCA_026873985.1 Saraca asoca
CCTTAAGTCTAATTGATTAGTTTGGAGAAACTAATATGACTTCAAATGGTTTGAAGGGCATTATGGACTTTTGCCAATACATCGGCAGCCTACTGGGTCACACACATAACAGGAAATGATGTGGCCGATGATATAATAAAGTTTAGGACACATTTGATGTCTAGGGACTAAAGTATAATTCAGTGTAATTGCATTGGGGCCAAAGCATAAAGTTTAGGAAACTTTTGGGACGTTTTGGGAATTATGAAATTGTTTCATAAACTCCCAAAACGACACCATTTTATTTAGCTTCTCCTTTCCCCTTTTAGACGCCAACACACATGAATGTGTGAGGCAATTTTTCATTTTGATTTTGAACTAAAAAGGAAGAGCTGAAGCTTCGAAGCTTCTCGGCCATGGAGGCCGAAGCAAGAGGGAGAGGAAGAAGAGGCCGAATGGTTCGGTCCTTTGGCTCCATCTAGTCCTAATCAAGCTCTTCTACAAGCTGGTACTTGGAGAGAAAGCTTTTGAGGCCATGAAGAGGATTTTTCTGGTGTGAAGATCCAAAGTCTTCCGCTGTGAAAGAGCTGGACTAAAGGTTAGTAAGCTCTTCTTCTACTCTAGATTTGATTTAAGTTGTTTTAAGACCTCAAACCAGTGGATCTATGAGAGATTTGCTCAGCCAAAGGGGAGAAATTTTTTTGAAATTTTTGGCCCTTACTACCCCCTTTTGGCCAAGCAAACGTACAGCAGACTATACATGCCTCACCCAGAAGGTGGAGTATCGAAAAATCAGGAGGTTTATCTGGAACTTTCATTCGATTACTCTCTAAGAGAAGAAGAAAACTCCCCATGCCTTAAATAGACCTAGCTTGATCTAGCCGAAGGATTCGAAAAGAATTCCCCAACTAACCTCATTCAATGGCTGGAAAGAAAATAAGGCCAGCGCATTAATAACCACAAGACGCATTTTGTCTGGAAAAATGAAATGGCAGGTTGACTCTAAAACTTTGACAACACAGTTGTCCATGGCTGGGATTAAAGATATCTTCTGGTTTTGAATCTGGAATGGGTCGAATAAAGGTCCAACAACAAAAACTTACCCACACGCCCTTCTGAGCCTCATAAAGTCCCAGTTCGCTGAAGTTGCACCTCGCAAAGGGAAGCAAGTGTGCGAGACAAAAGCCAGAGTTATGATGTATTGCAACACGAGCTTTTGCCAATAGAAGTCTAACTCCCAGTCCACAAAACAAACTAAGAGTTAGGGGGGCTAGTGTTATCAGTAGAATTTGGCACTATGAGGTAGGTTGGCAAAAACCTAGAAGAAGGCAAGTCTGACAAAGGGACGAGCTCACCAGACCGCAAAGTCACTATGCAAAGAAACCCAACTCGCTAAGGATCCAAGTTCGCTGATCAAACAAGTTCGAGGTCGTGAGCCAGCAATAACCCCAGCGTATGAGTTCCTGTTGGCTGGGACGAAGCCCTACCTAGCCAGAAGCTCATTGAAGATAACTATAAAGCCAATGAACAACTTGCACCGCCATTTACAGATACAGTGGTTGGGTCCCATCTGTAAAAAGCAACCTGCAGAAGTCAGTCTATAATACTTTAACCAGCCTTGTTCATTTAATACTTGATTTAATAGATGTACAACTTATTTAGTTCCATTTACACCCCTCCATGCTTCTATAAATAGGGGCTAGAGCCATTGTAAAAAAGAAGAATGGCATACTAGCAGAAACTCTGCCAGAAACCATAGCCCAAAAACTCTGTAAAAATTCCTTTAGTGAAAATAAAACATCTCTATGGACATAGGGTCTGGTGCCACCTAGATTTGGCTAAACCACATTAAACCTTTGTGTGTTTTCTTCTTCTCCTCTTTCCTCTAGCCATTCAGCACCTTTCAACAGCCTTAATAACTGAGAAACAAGTTGGGTCCCGAAAGAACCCCTTAGTTGGCCAGATTTAGGTCTAACTGAAATCCACTGTCAACAAGAGGTTAGTAATTAGGTTGTACCATTTATTTTGCCCCTTTGAAATTTTGGGTTTCCACATTTATTTCTCATTTGGTTATGATTCATTAGTAAACCACTTTTCTCTTAGTATATCCTCTTAAGATACTCGAGTTTGGTTGAATAATTTTTCTTTTGTTCAGTTGATTTTAATAATCAAAGTTAATTGTTTTGAAAACTGACTTCTCTTTCATATCATTTTTTCTTTCACCTTCTCTTAATTTCTCTTTCTTATTTGTCTTCCTTCCTTAAATTATACCCCTTCACATAGCTAAAGCAGTTTTTTCAACCTTTTCTTTTTTTCTTTGGGTTTATTCTATTACATTCTCTTAAATTAGCAAGTAAGACTGTTACCTCATCATAATACCTTTCACATTTAGGATACATTTTTACTGTTTTGCCTTCAACGTAGATCTTTTTGAAAAATTATGAATTTGATGCACCTTCTTCTAGGTAAACTTTAGATTTGAAAGGTGCATCTAAAGGATTGTTATATTTATTGATGGTTACCACATTCACCTTAGCGTTGGGCATAATTTGCACTTTTTAGGAAAGGATCTTTGTTTATTATCTTTTCTTTTCCTTTATCAGCAAATCTAAGGTGTCCTTGTTTGATAGACTTCTCAATTATGTCCCTGAAATGCATACAATTGATAATAATGGGGTCAAATATGTTATGATATTTATAATATTTTCAATCTTTGACTTATTTCTTAGACAAAATCACATGGTCATCGAACAATGTTATTTGCCTATTTTTCAACATGTTGAAATTTGATTTGCCTTATTTATGTTGAAAGAATAATTTTTCTTATTTATGTTATCTATCTTATCTTTAATTTATGTATTTTTTAGCACAGCACAAACATATGGGAGGCCAAATTTTAGTTCGGCTAGATATATTTCATTTTCATCCTTTATTTCTTCTTCTTTGACATATGCTACTTTTTCTTTTCTAAACAAGAATTTCTTAATTTTCTTATATTTTTTTATGCAATTACTCAATTTGCCCTACTTTTCCATCTAATTGAGACATATATGTTATATGTTGATTGGGAAACCTTTTTTTAATTGCAAAACCAAAGCCTACCATAGCAATTTTAATATCTTAAATTCTACTATCTGACTAAAACAATGGCTTCTTACTTGTTGAAACTTGGACAAGTAATCATCAGTACTTTTCATCGACGACTTTTTCAAATTCAATAGATCGATTAGACCAATCCTCATTTCACCTCTATAAAATTGGTCACGGAATAAATTTTCTAACTGTACCTAAGAATGCAAAAAATTTGGTGATAAACTTGAATACCAAGCAAAAATAGTTTTAATTAGGGATGAAGAGAAAAACTTCATTTTTAAATATTCATTTCCCGCCAATTCTCAACATTCTATGGTGAATCTAGCTATATGTTTAATTGTTGACTGATTATCCTTGCTAGAAAATATTGTAAATTTCGATAATTTAAAACCCTTAGGGAGCTGTATTTGATTTATCCATCCTAGAAACACATCTCTATAATTAGGATAAACACTATGTCCTCCTAATTGGTTCAGCAATTGTTCGACCAAGAATTGGATATTTTATTCCGATCTTTGTAAAAAAGTTTGATTATGATTTGGGTTTACTAAGATTTACATGTTATAGTTAATTTGGTTATCATTCCAAATTCTTTCTTCCCCACATTGAAGTATTTTAATTTGACCATATTGTGATTGTTCCATTCCAGACTCTTTATTTTTGATGTTTTCATGCTTGATTCCATCATTATGATTATTATGATTATTATCAATATTTTGATTGTTGCTTAGATAAACTTCCATTTTTTCTAGTGTCTGGTTCATTTTTTTTTTTGACTTAAGGCATTATTTTCTAGCATTGGTCAAAGTATGGTTGTGATCTATTATGACATCATGTGGACTATATCATGATTGCTTTCATCCATGTGCTGTCGAAAAACAACAACATTTTCAAGGCTCAAACTAGGTAGATTTTCTTTGTAATTTCAATTTATTTGTAGGAAATATAGTATGCCATAAGGCATTGACCCATTGAGTATTGGTCTTCTATTATCCCGTGGCCCATTTCTAGTTGAATTGTTATTGTTGTTGTTATTCTTATTTTGGTTTCTATTCGACATTTCTTGTCGGTTTCTTTTATTTTGGTTCTAATTTTGGCTATTTGTTTGTGTATTGTTTTGATTATTCTAGTTGTTAACAATCACATTTTCAGTAGATCTAGTGTTATCGGTATTTCCATTTCCGACAAGCCTCTCTTTGTTTTAAGGGTCATTTCAAAAACTTGCAATAGATATATTTTCAAAATTACCTAACAGATTAATATCACTTCTAAATCATACAAGATTGGAGACTAGGAATACCTTAACTGTGTTACCGGACATGCCAATTTATTTTGAGTCAAATTTCATAGATTGAAAAAGTTTCAACTTCAAGATGGATCCTTTACAAAAAAAACAGGTGAGATTCCAATCTTTTAGAATATCTGGATAAAATAATACAGTTAAATACAACAAAATATATAAAAATCTTAACTCTAGATGATTGTAAGTTACATCAAAAGGTGCACTAATGAGGCATGAAATTACAAATATGGGAATGAGGAAATTCCTAAAAATTATAAAAGATCGACAGAGTGCTTGTGTAGCAGAGTGCTACAAATAGCACAACGTGTTTTAACATACTTGAAAAAAAGATATCCCTCTTAGTGTGTTAGTATCCTATTTATAAGAACCATGAGCAATTTTTTTTTCAAATAACCAATTATAAAAATTAATTCTTATAAAAATGGATATGTGCATTTAAAAATAAAAATAAAAATAAAACAATTAAAAATAAAAATAAAAATAACAAAATAAAAGCAAGATAACTATTTCTTATGTGTTTAACACAACGTTTACTTCAGTTTGTTTCAATTGTAAGCATTCAGTTGATTGGCTCCAAAATAGATGACTATTAGCCTTGTTACATTTATATGAGGAGATTAGCTTTGCTACAATATATTCTTTAATTTTGATGTTAAAAAATAATTTTAATCAATATCATATTCTGTTTATGTGTTTAACATTTGTTGATTGATTGCAGGATCAAAGTATGTGATTAAAGAGATCCATCATTTAGATAGTGTATTTCTTTTATTTTAATAGGATCTTTTGTAAGTGCGTTTTCATTCTTTTTAATCGAAGCAAATTTATTAAACTAGTTAATTTAAGGTAGAAATAAATCATTTGAAATGAGCTTAAAATGAAAGTTTTCAAGCAAATTTTTCAAGGATACCTTCACAAGTGAAAATTTTATAAAAACTGTTTTGAATCGATTTATACAAAAAATCTTGTATGAATCGATTAAGTAATTGATTCATGAAGAATTGCTTTGAAAAATATTTTTCAACAAAGGTTAGAAAAATCTTTGAATTGATTAGGTAATCGATTCATAACTCTTTACATGAGTGTGAATTGATTCACACATCGATTTAGTCATGAATTTCTTAATGATATTCATAAACGAATCAATTTATAAATTGATTCATAAGTTGGTAACCCCTCTAAATCGATTTATAGTCAGAAAGTTAGTTATTTTTCAAATGTTGGTTACTACACTATAAATAGACCCAAGCCTCATTTCAAATATAAGAATTTTCATATTAGCAAATGTGAAAAACTAAAAGAAAATAGAGCTTAAACAAATTTACTTCTATCTGATCTTATTTCATCAATCAAAGCTTCTTGGATTAAATTGGTGAAGAACACAGTTTAGATAATTGAGATTTTCATCTCAATTTACAATATTATATTTCTTTCATAACTTTGTTTCAGTTTTTAGGTTTATGAGGTTGATCAGAAATCTAAGATATAAAAAGAGAGATTGATCTTCCCTTTACATCTTCTTTAATTGTGAGGTTGATCATAATTAGTTAAAGATGTAAAGAATTCTTGTAATATCTTTTATAATTGTGAGGTTGATCCTAATTAGTAGAAGATTAAGAATTTTTGTATCTAGATTAGCAAGAGCCTCGTTAATTCTTGTATGTGATTGGCTGACAAGAACCTTGTTAAATCTTGTGTGTAAACTGGTTTACAAGAACCTGGATAAATCTTGTGGTTGTTAATAAAATTGACCATCCGATTGAGGATTCAATCTAATGAACATACACTTCAATTGTGATTTCAATTGAAATGAAACCACCTTAAAAATTCAATGTTCTTTATTGTTAGCATTTAATTTCTTGCTGCACTTATATTTTGATTTAATTAATTACATATTTTTACATTCTACACAATATCTTAATTAGTGACAACAATTAAATTATTTACTTATCAATAAATCAATTCTAAAAATTTTGTTATAAAATCTTTAAAGAGATTTAAAGTCTTCTAATAAGAATCCAAACTAAAGATCTAAAAGTTGTAATTTTTCAGACCAACAATGGCTAACAATAATATTTTACAAGAGACTACCAGATGTTTATTTCTTTGGTTTACTGAATGTTCCCAGTAGCATTGCAACATCAGCAACTCCGGAAGACTGTCGCCTTAGCAAGCCTATATTTCAGTAATAGCAGTAAACAGCAACTCCGGCTGGCAGTGCCGCTTAATAAAAAGTCCATCGATAAACAGACTACATGATGAAAATGCCTGATGGCTTATTCGATACATGCGCATTTTACATTGATATTGTTTATACATGCAATCACTCTATCTTCTGTTCAATCCATCGTTTTTTAGGGGGTTACAAAAATCATGTGCCTTGACAGACAAAATAATGTGCTCAAGGACTGAAATCAACTGTGATATCATAGTCGATGGGAGTGGAATGTAGATTCAGGAGGGCCATGCAAAATAACTACTGTTTCACCATGAAAGAACTTTTACAACTGCAACCTCCAACAGCACTAGGATTCTCAGTCACCTGTAAATGGAACCAGAAAATAAATCATCAGTTCGACACCATACTGACGATATTCAACCTTACAGCAAACAAGTCGCATTGAAACATAAAAGACAGAATATGGTTGTCAAATTCTGCATAGTGGCTCCAGCTATACAATTACCCAAGTTAATGGACCACGGTAGACTATGGCTAACTAAGCTTATACAGGATACTTACAAAACTAACCAACTATTTGAAATTAAGCCGCATAAAGTGATTCTCCTTAAAGATTTATTATGTTTTAAGAGCATGTTAATAGCAATGCTTGATTAATGACAAAATAAGTCAAATATATCTAGAACATTAATACCTCTCCAAACAAATTTGTCATTGCTTGAGTTACTAGATTTCTAGTTCAAATATGGCTGTGATCCTAATTTTCTTCAATTCAAAACATTTATCATCACTACTGTCCAATACATATTTAAATCAGCAACAACCTTGGATATCAAAATTTCCTAGCATATGCAGCCCTCAGGGACCCTTGTAACATATGCATGGAGCAAAGGTGCTCTGTTAGAAAAATATAGCAAGCAGGATGCAATTCTGGGAGACATTCTTCACTCATTATTACTATACGACAATGATAATAAAGAACACATTGCAGCAGAGATAAGGTGCAACAGAATGGGTATGAAGATATTTTCTAATTAGCATAATTGCTTACAGTTTACACAGCTGCAACCATGCATGACTTACCACAAATGCTGAACGGATTAGCTCCTCAACATAATCAACAGTTGCTCCTTTTACAAAGTCATATGAAATATTATCGACTACCAGTTTAACTCCTTCCCTCTCAAAAATTCTGCCAAGAGAAAAAGAGAAGTAAGCAATTAGGACATCCATGCACAGACAAACCCACCAAGCACACCAAGTGACATTTCATCAGGGAATGGTGAGACCTGTCATCTGAGTTGATTCTGTCATCCAGATTAAAAACATACTGGAACCCAGAACATCCACCAGTTTCTACACTCAAACGGAGCAATTTTCCATCTGATGATTCACCGGCTTCCAATTCCTTTATTCTCTGTTACAGATTCAACAAGTTAGAGAAATGGCTTTGTATACATCCTAACAGAAATGAGTTCATGAGTATGGGGAGAAGGTTATTCAAGCAACCAAGTCTCAGTTTCATGATTTTATACAAAAATATTAGTTAATCATGACGGAAGAATGCAAACTGCAGATGTCAGGGTGCATACCCCATGAAATCAGTGACTGTTAATAAGTTTGTTAAGGAGGAGATTAAGAGTAACTTAATTATCTCTTTTATGTTTAAAACAGGTTAAGTTTTCAAGTTGAGTCATTAAATAACTCATTCATTAATGTCTCCAAACATATAGCATCATGTAATCATAGTTTCCAATAACAAAGTCAGTGGTGACTATGGAATGATATTTGATAATTCAAGGCACTCTAGGACATGATTCGCCAATAAGGAGTACCATCAATTAGTTGAAAGGAAAAAAAGCGGGAAAAACAATTGTCCATAATCAAGGACATGGAGAAAAGGTTCATCTTTTGACATGAGCACTGTAACTTCCAAAAAAAAAAACGAAACTTAATTCTCAACATTTGTCCCGGATACCCCAAGTTAGGCTTTTTTGCATTGTTCATTTGAAAAGAAAAAATCTTAAGCGCTCAGAAGCAAATAGATATATCCAGGGAATAGGAAAATAGAAATTTCCAGACTCGAATTTTATTATCACTTGATTACATCGGAACAAATACGAAATACTCTAGTCCTTCCACAAACAAATTTCATTAAATATTCTAAACTTAATGATTCAAAAAACAAAACAAGCAAACTCATATAAATCCAGAATTTAAAAATCCTCAAAACAAATATAAAACGATGGAGAAATAATATAATTTCTTATTGGTAAAGCAAAGAGAATACCCGAATGCAATTCTCGGTCATGTTTACGGGCTCGATGGAAAAAGAAGAAGAAGAAGATGGAGACGAGGAAGGGGCATGATGAAGAGCAGAAGCAGAAGCTGAAGAGCTTAGAAGCCTCTGGTTCTCCCGAATTCGAGCTATAAAGTATGGTGCGAGACGTCGAATTAGCAATCTAGACATGGCCATGGCTTTGCCTTTCTTCCTCTCCGCGAACAATTCATCGCAAAATGCAAGGCCTTTAGCTTGCGCTCCAGATACGGAACCCTTCGATCATTGAAATCTACGGTTCAGATTCTGCCACGTCATCCAGTGAAAGATGGAATAATATTATTAATCAAAATGAAAAATAATAAACACAAACGCAGTGTGAAATTTTCTCTTCCTCAAACAAATTGCACGAGTTCCAAAGATCAGAGGACGCAGTCGGACTTTGTTCATCAACGGAGCTAATTGCGTTTGGCTGCTGAGAAATAAACTGGTGAGAAATGAAAAACTTTCGAATCAAGTTCCTCTCTTTCTCTCTTTTGAATGTTTCATTAGATTATTTTGGATTTCGTGATCATCGGATCTGATAGAATTGTTTGTTGATTCAATTGCAAGCAATTGGCGGCGCTGCCAACGACAAATTTCTGCTTGAGCTGATTATCTTGTTTCCCAGACCACATTAGTGGAAACGTAGTAGCTAAAAAGGCCACATTTTTTTGTTTTCATAGAATGATCTTTTATTCATTAAAGCTCCTAATTGGTGGTAATACAATGTTACTGATGTTGTTTATATCTGCCACTAGGTTGCTTTCTATCTCTTTGGAATGTAGTTTGAAATCAGTATGGCTTAGCTATGATAATGGTCATGTTTCAGTTTGCTGGATTTTCCTTCTCAGCAATTTTGTAGATGATTTAGCTATAATAAAGTGACTCTTAGTCACAAATCAGCTATGGCAGTACAGAAAGACGGGTTTTGTAGTTGTCAAGGATCTACTAAATGAACTTCCTGTCACCTTGGCTTGTGTCCTGTGTGTTATTTGATATTCTTGCTTTAGTAATTTCATTATGAGTTTGGACTGTTTCCAACGAAATCTTTGGTTATTGGTTTTTTGAATGAACGTTTCCAGAAAAAGCTTCCTGAAAAACTGAACTTGCTTTGAAAGAGATGGAGAAAAGTAACTCAACTAGAGATGAACAGAATTTGAGGGTTCGAAAATTAGAGATTTCAGATAAGGGCAAAGGTTTCATCGAGTTGCTACGACAACTTAGTGTTTGTGATTCTGTATCTGACAAGGAATTCGAGGATCGATTTTGGGAGCTCAATGCCCTTGGAGATGACCATGTTATCTGTGTTATAGAAGATGAGGTTGATGGGAAGATTATTGCAACTGGGAGTGTGTTCATTGAAAAGAAGTTTATGAGGAATTGTGGCAAAGTTGGACACATTGAGGATGTTGTTGTGGATTCCAGTGCTCGCGGCAAGCATCTGGGAAAGAAGATTATCAAGTACCTCACAGATCATGCTCGTTCAGTGGGGTGCTACAAGGTAATTCTTGATTGCAGCCTTGAGAACAAAGCCTTCTACGAGAAGTGTGGCTTCAAGCAGAAAGAACTTCAGATGGCCATGTATTTTATTTGAAGACTGCTTTTTCTTGTAAATTTGAAGACTGATTTTAGTGGTTTTAGTTTCTCTCCTCTGCGTTTGTAGATCAAGTTTATACCTCTCAAGGCCCTTGGCTATTTAAATTTGAAAGATTCCTCCGATATGAGTCCTTACATTGTCATACAAGATGTCACTCCCTTTTTTTTTTTTCTTGTCAACAAGATGTAAATCCACTAGTTAAGAATAGAAGATTTCCTTTATTGTTGAGTAGCCTGAATTTCCTAAGAACTAAACTTTTTATCAAGAACGAGGAAACAAGGGTCTTCCCAGATAAAGCATATGCTGGTAGTTATGCTAAATGGAAGTTCAAGTGAATTCTCTGTAGAGTTTGAGGCACTGATGAAGTTACATTGCATGTGAATTTATACACACAAAGGCCATGCCTCCAACGTATCTTTTTTTGTCCTAGAGAAACTCCAATCCTGTCAATTTGTACAGAACAGAGTGAATAATTCTATTTAGACTGGAATGATGTCACTGATTTTAAAAGGAAATGAACTCCAATCCTATCAATAAGCATCTTTGCCTATTAGAGCGCGACACTGAAAAAATGGCAGAATTGCAGAATCTGTTTTCTACTGCTGCAAGTCCTCCAGCATTGCATCAAATGCTTCCAATAAAAAGAGAGCTGAGGCTCAACTACAAATGGTGGTAGACAGATAGCAAAACTGAGCTTAAGTCCCTGAAACACGAATGCAACTAAAAACCAGTCAGCAAAGGCACAGCACCAATATGGGCAATTGCCACTGAGACAGCATACGAAATGACACAAATATTGGGTAATCCAGAACCAATTTTAACACTACAATGTACTGAGATTTTATCCAGAACATAATGAACTAATAGAAGGTGACTGACATGAATTTTATACCAACATAGCATTTGTCGCTTCAATTTAGTGTCTTTATCTCTTGAAATCTTCTTCCATTTGTGAGGTTTGTACTTTTGGTCAAGGAAGTCTTTGTCAGTACTATAAACGAATAACAACTCTAATTAATCATTTGAATTTTTTTATCACCTCAGCCCCAGGCTTATGTTGTAATCGGAAACCACTCAAATCTTTAAGTGTCTATGAGACTATGTCTTCACCGTTCAATTTTGTTAACCTGCTGGCGCGCAGAATGCCTGGCAAGTAGAGAAGCTATTCATCAATCTATTATACATAGCAAGATCATGTATGAATCCCTTATCCAACATTTCATTTACCACCGACTCTCCCTCCTTTTGATTGCCCTCTCTTTTATACCCAGAAATCAAAATTCTAAAGGTCATGACATCTGGTTTCAAACCCTTGCTTGAAGCCATTAATCTCAACTTATTTGCTTCGGATGTTCTTCTAACATCGCAAAGATCCTGAAGGATAGAATTAAAAGTCACATTATCCAGAACCATACCCTCTTTAAGCATCTTCTCCAACAACACTGAGGCTTCTTCAATCTTCCCCAATCTTCTTACACCATCAATCAATATAGTACATGCAATCAGGCTTGGAATATTTCCTTTGCTCCATAGCTCATAAACGAGCTCCAATGCTCCAACAGCATTCCCTTGCCCGCATATAATTTCAACCAAATCAAAGTAATCATACCCTTTAGGCAAAACTCCCTTTCTACAAAAGTCCACTATTAGTTCACATGCCTTCAAAATCTGACCTTCCTTATGAAGTCCATGAACCAAAATCTCACAAGTCACACTTGAGAGATGATATCCCAGTTCAATCATCTCATAGGCCATTCCAATCCCTTCTTCAATCTTCCTCTCCCTGAAAAGCCCTTTAATCAGAGTATTGAAAGTAACCACATTTGGGTTGCAACCCTTTACCCTCATCTCCTTGAACAACTCCAAAGCCAATCCAAACTGCGAATTTCGACAATAACCACTGATCAAAATATTGAACGTAAACGCATCAGGCAGGACCCTATCTCTAATCATCTTATCATAAAATTCCAGTGCTTTATCATGCCTTCCACTTTTCACAAATCCGTGTATCAAAATATTGTAAATCACGACATTGGGTTTCCCATCAATTAACCTCCACATACACCCAAATACGAAAACAGCATCATCCAATTTCCCAGCTTTACAATAAGCATTAATCGCAAACTGGAATATCGGTTCAGTTCGAGGGCAAGAGAAAATACCATCGGAGCAAGGGCAAGGGTTGGAAGCCATGAATTCAAGAAGAAGCCGAAGTTCAACCAACCGGTCGGTGATTGCGAGAGTTCGGGCCATCCATTCGAAAGTGGAGTGGTCGTGGCGGTAGGAGTCAATAGTGGAGGCCCAATTGAAGATGTGAAAGTCATAGTGGGTGAAATTGGGGTGGTGATGAAGCTTGGATTTGAGGAAATGGAGAAGGCTATTGGGTGTGAAAGGAGGGGAAAGATGGGTCTTCACGAAGTTGAGGAGGTGGTGATATCGGGAATTGGGAGAGATGGTCAGAGTGGGAAGGGGGGTTAGAGAAGGGTCTGGCGGTGATGGGAGCGGAGGGTTGGGGATTGGAGAGGAGGCGGTGGCTGACGTCGGCGGTTTTGCAATGGGTTTTAGCAACCTCTTCAAAGCCATTTTAGTGCGGTGGATATCAATGATGAGATTTTCTTCGGCTTCAGTGATCAAATAGTAGATTTTTCGCAGCTCCCTCTGTTGAGGATCCGTTCAGATGTCCGCGCACGGACGCCACGCGCCGTCGCCGGGGGGTAGGGGTATAAAATGGTAAATTTACATGGAACCCTTCGAGTATTTACATTTTATATAAAACTCTGAGTACTAATTTATACTCTTAGAATAAATGGCTTATATAAAAACATTTAGGCCTCGGATAAAGAATTTAATTAAACACTTATATCTATAAATTTTTTTTTATAAGGTTCTCTATGAAATTTATTGAAATAAGTTAAAATGAACTTATAAAAGAGTCATAAGCTATTTTCATAAGTTTAAATAAAAATCTAAATTTTTTATTTAAAGTACTTATGTGATAAGATAAACTTAAATATAAGTTGTAGATAAGCTCTCCCAAACGCAATCTTAATTCACATAAGTCTAACCTTTTTGTGTTACTCTTTTAGCCACAAAATGTAACTGAATAAATCTTATAACTATCATATAATTAATTTACATTTTAAAATGCAACTTAATTCTAAAATTTACCATTTATGAATATTAGAGTTCTAACTTAATATAATTTCATTTATGAACAAGTTTTAACTCTAAACATCAAAGATGTCTTTTAACACAAATTTCTCTCCTACAAAATTGTTGTATGCAAAAATTAGCCTCGCAAGGACGAGCTTTCAAGTGCGACAAGGACCAAGTTTCATGCTCCCACAAGCAACAACGGCAAAGTAATCCTGAACACTAAGCCCCTGCCTCGCTCGTCGCATCCCAACGACGCCATGAGGAGGTTCGGACGCATTCTATGAGACAACCTCCCACACGAGGGACTGACCAGCGATGAAGTCACAAGACTGAATCTCTGGGTAAACGACCATTCTGCTCGAGATCGTCTTCTCGCTACAACGACACCCGGCTCGTAACAGCAGAGCCCACGACGTTTCCCAAACCTAAAGTTCCTATCAGGGACACTAGGAAGCAAACATAATTCTACCGTCAGCCTAGGGGGGACCATTCAGCAACCTACTTTCTGCAACAGCCAGATTGTAGCCCCCCTTCACTGTCTTTCCT
>JANHAO010017014.1:0-14140 GCA_026873985.1 Saraca asoca
TTGGGTTTATTTTCTAGTTTTTATTAAAAAAAATTATATAGAGCTATTGTGGCTTTTATCATTGTATTTCTAATGAAGAGTTAATTATTATATAATATTGATAAATCATTTTATGAATTTTCCTTTTACAATCGCAATTAACTATTGTTGGTTGGTAATATCAATTTACATGTTTGAAGTTTTTCTTCTTGTTGGTTAAGTTTCTTCTAATTGTATTAAATCAATCTAAATGAAATATATATATATATATATATATGGGAGTGTAATATAATCCTTGCCTTTGTTGAATCATTGCAGCATTTAATATTTTCTTAATGAAAAAACTTGTCCTATTTCCTTTTGTAACCTGTGCATGCTATGGATACAAATCGCCTGGTGTGTATGTAGCTGGAGCAAGTGAAAGTATCTGGAAAAATAAGGCAGCGTGTGGGAAAGCATATAGAGTGAGATGCACAGGACCACAAATCATGCATCCATCCTTCTTAAAATAACAGTAGTGTGAATGTGCTTATGCTTGACTATTGTCCACGTTGCCGTTCTACTATCAAGGTTGATTATGAAGTAGCATCCTTCTAATTCATGATTACTACAAAGCATGTTGCCATTTATACTTCTTCATTTATAATCTAAAGTTATCTTAATACATTGATCTTAACAACTTGAACATCATAACAAATTTAAGCGCATGAGAATATCTTATATTTAAACTAAAATATAGTCCATGTGAAACACCGGTTGTAAAAAAGTATATATTTTTTTTTACATGTGTAATATAAATATAAATTTAAAAATATGATTTGATTGTCAAATAAAATACACTAATTTGTCAAATAAATTTCAAACACATCAAAATATCTTAAATTCAAATTATAATAATCAATCATGTGACACAAGTCATGTAAACTTTTACGATGGTTCTACTTGAAGCCAAATTACCGCTGTGTATATAAAATTTTTAATTCATTACTATTAGATGATGCTAGGTGGTCGAGAGTAAATGATTTACAATGCAATATAATATTGGATTCCATTTTTTTTTATTGATCATATACTATATCCTGTATTCTATTAAAAGTAATATTACTTGCACTCCTTTGTATTTACTTCTCATTCATTCTCTTTTACATATCAAGAAAGAAATCATTTTTTATTTGCAAATAAAAAAAAAGTGCTGAGTCGGCAATTTTTTCCTATATGGAAAAAGAGTAAGGGAAGAGTGAACACAGAAAAGTATAAATAATATTACTCTTTTGTTAACATACTTCTTTTATCTATCTAAACTACCATCAACAAAGAGATATACATGTTATATAAAAAACTTTACATTAATACTAAAATAAATAAATATACCATATTCAAATTCTATAACTCATGTATATTAACACCTTTTTTAAATTAATTTTTTCAAAATTGAATTTATTTCATTTCAATGAAAATGATT
The DNA here is from genome assembly GCA_026873985.1 of Saraca asoca. Taxonomy (NCBI): domain Eukaryota; kingdom Viridiplantae; phylum Streptophyta; class Magnoliopsida; order Fabales; family Fabaceae; genus Saraca; species Saraca asoca. The sequence continues at coordinate 1,442 of JANHAO010017014.1, forward strand.
TTAATTCATTGCAATTGGATTCTATTCTTTGAAGTTATAAAAAAAATAATGATTTCAATTTATTTGTAAACAAATTTTTTATTTGAAATAAATTAAAAAATGCATGAAATTCTATTAAAAGGTAGATTTTATTTATATCATGATAAATAAATAAAGTAAAGTTTTTTATATAACATATGTTTTATAAGATAAAATAAATTCTAATGAAATCTTTAATAAATTTTACAGATTTTATAATGGTACAAATATAATTAAAATAGGAAGTATAGATGAAATGGAATAAAATCTTCTTTAATTTAAATCTAAATACTAGTTTAAAAGAAATTTATTGGAAAATTATTATAGTATGTTTTATATTTTTTGGCATTTTTTGACAGAAGGCATAAGGTCCTACGTGGATCCAATCGATTGAAGGTATCACCAACTTTCGACTGAATCAACCTACATTGACAGAATCACTTGTTGAGACATTAGCTATTCAGATTCGGTTAAGACAGCTTGATAGCTCCATCTTCATTTTAACTTGGCAACTTCAAGTCTTGAGCAATTGGTTTAGGAGCGATTATGTAGCATTCAAGCAACGGTCCATTGGTAGTTTAATTTTAGCAATCATACCTAAAAGCATGTGAATTACGTTGACGTATAGTTTTTCGAGGTTAACTTGGTCAATTATTTAGTAACACGTTATACCTATGCGTCAAACTCTCTGTTCAATCATAGACTAGTTATTTTAAATTCTTATCTGCTATATGACAAAACTAATTAAAATCAAAATTTATCAAATTATCAATAAATTTATATATTATTTTTTGGATTTGAGTCGAAGAAATTCCGATCATTGATCTTAAATTATTGTTAATTTCTTTTTAAGTGTAAGGTTTTTAATTTTTTTTAAAATACTGTAAATTTATACAAAACTAATATATTAAAATTAAATAGTTATCTACATATATAATAAACACATAATCAAGTATAAATATTTAAACTAAAATTTAAATAGTTTTCTACATATGCAATAAACACATAATTAAATTAAATATAAGTATCTCAACTAAAAATTTAATAGTTGCCTCCATATACAGTTAAACACATAATCAAGTATAAGTATCTAAATTAAAAATTATATAACTGGTTGCCTACATATATATTAAACACATAATATATCAAATATAAGTATGTAAACTAAAATTATATCGTTGCCTATAGATACAATAAACACATAATTAATTACCTTCAATTTTTACTAATTTATTACCTAAGAGGATCTTCAACCCATATCTCTTTATCATGATTATCTCGAGCTAAGAACTCTTCCAAGTTGCCTTCATCATTCACCAGAACTAGTCCTGAAGAGAATGGAGGAGTCTCCTCAATATCATTACTTATATCTTCTCCATCCCCATCACCAACAATCTATCTCTTTCCTTGAAGAACTACATACCACTCATATTAGCTGAGTCTATAATATAAAAAAACTTGTTCTACTTAGGATGCCATTATAAACAATTTCCCCTTATGACCTTCCCTGTTAAGACCCACAAATGTTGACCTTAACTCATCAACTCAAATGTTGTTACTGTTCTTAACCCATTTACTTCGAAACACAAGCACCCATGATTTGATGTAGTCAAATATGTATTCAATTACCTCATAATATGACATATTCGCTTATACAGGAATTTTATCTTTGGAACTAAAAACATGCATTGACTAAGTTACCAAAGTAACCCCACTATTTTGCATAGTATTTCTATCATCCTGTCTTTTAATGTAGAAAAAATACCTATTTATATCATATCCATGAGAAGATAAAGCCTCCGTGTGAGGCCCATGGGTTAACCATAGTCTCAGAAACACCATTTGGTGTTTATGCCAACCAAAAACAAACTCGATTCTAGAACCAAGTGATGAATGAGCGATTGTGTTCAGCTTGTATCCACTATTCAGTTCCACTTCTTCACTAATATGCAAGACATAAAGATGTGCTTATACCCACATTTCACAATTGATGCTCACCACTTAGATCCCCTGCATACCCTTACCTACAATTCTTCCCTTGTGACAAGACTTAGAAACTCCAATAGCTTTTGTATTTGATAAATATTCACTACAGAAATCAACAACCTCTTCAACTATGTAGCCTTCAACAATACATTTTTTAGGCCAATGTCGATTCCTCATATACCCTTTTAGAATTTTTATATATTATTCAAATGTGTACATCCACCTCAAATAAATTGGTCCATAGAGTTTTATCTCTCTTACCAAATGACCAACCAAATGCACCATAGTATAAAAAAAAAGGTGGAAAATACATCTCAAGTTGACATAACGTAACAGCAACTTCCTTTTGCAAGTCATCTAATTTTTCAAGGTCAATGACTTTGCTACATATTATATTGAAGAAAAAATAGAGCCTAGTAATGGTTTGTCTCATATGTTCAAGCAATATTGACTGAATAGCCACCAATAATGTTTAAGCATGACAATCATAAGACTTCAAACTAACTAATTTCAAATCTTTCATTAAAATAAGAAAAATACCCCTAGTGGCACCTTAACACCATATAGACACTAACAGAAATTGTTTTCTCATTTCTAAACATAATATGACAAGTTGGAGGCAAATACGTACATTGACCCCATCTTCTCTAGTGCTAATTCCTTTTATATTGCCATTTCAACTAAGTTTAGTCTAGCTTTGACTCCATCCTTGGTCTTACCAAGTATGTCCAAAAGTGTTCCAATGAGATTATCAAAGATTTTTTTTTTCTCCACATGCATGACATCAAGCTTATGCCTCACAAATAAGATTTCCCAATATGGATGATCAAAGAATATGAACCTTTTTTTTTCAAGAAGTCTTATCACTAGTAGGTGTATAAGATTTGCCAAAAATGACATCAATATTTGTCACCCATTCATAAACATAGTCCCCAGTTAAGGGCATTGGAGCTCTTCCCTCCTCCAGTAACCCATTAAAAGCCTTTTTTTACCTATGATAATGGTGGCATTAAGGAAGAAATCTCCAGTGACCAAGATATATCTCACAAATAGGGCATGCTTTATGTCATTTTGCATTGTATCTAGATAAGTTTTGTAACTTGAGAAGTCATTAGTTATTATGCAAAAGAGCAAGGTATGCAACCAAAAAGACTCTTAACTATACGTCTCAAATATCAATATACTTTCATCTCACATCATCCTCAAGTCTTCAATAAACGGTACTAAGAAGACATCTATATCATTTCTGGTTGTTTGGGGCCTAAAATCATTAATGACATTATATACTTGTGCTTTATACATAACCAAGGAAATATATTGTAAATCATCAATAGAAAAGGTAATGTGCTATGTTTGCTGCTTAGGTCACCATGAAAGTTCATTCCATCTATACAAAGCCCAAGCCTAAGGTTTCTTGCTTTACCACCAAATTCAGGGAACAAAGAATCAAGTGTTTTCCATTAAGGAGAATTAACCAGATGTTGAAGCTTGTTATTTGAAATCATCTAGTTCACATGCCATGTTAAGTTTTTGGCATCTTTTGCATTAGCAAACATGCATTTAAACCTAGGTATTATTGGATAATACCATAACACCTTAACTAGAGCCCTTTTATTTCTAATAACATCATTCTTATTCAATTTGTAACATGATGCCTCACATTTTGGACTCTTAGGTAAACTTTTGTATGCCTTTCGGTACAATATACAATCATTAGGGCAACTCATGTATCTTATTATACTCCATACGCATCGAGCACAAGATTTTCTTAGCCTTATAAGTATGATTCAAAAGTTCATTACCTTCTGAAAGCATATCTTTCAACACTTCAAGTAAGGTCGTGAAACTCTTGTCATTTCACCAATTCCCTACTTTCAAGTTGAACAATCTCAATACAGTAGATAATCATATAAATTTAGTACAACCTAAATACAAAGGTTTTTCTGCATTACTTAGCAAGCTTTCAAAGGTATATGGTTGTCTAATAAAATTGTCTTCAACAACATCATACATCATATCCTCTAATCGATCATCCAAACCCACATCAATTTCATCATTTTGGTACCCTCCCTTATCATATTAATTACTAGACACACTAAGTGATTCAATTTCACCATATCATATCCATTGTGTGTACATTCTATCAATGTTATGAATAAATTTATTTCCTAGACTTTCATTCTCTTAACATAACAACATCTCACACAAGGACATTTAATAAGCTCATTACTATTTGCAACATGTTGATTAATATCAAATCTAATAAACTCCTTAACCCTATTTGCATATTCTTCATTCGATTGATTAGCAGACATCCACCTATGATCCATGACTATCCAATCCAAATTTTGAGTAGTTGACATTGTGACTATTGTATCCAAAATTCAGTGTGAATCCATGGGTACAAATACAACCACACACACACCTAACAAATTCCATACTCACTGACAACCCATTTACATCTTCCAATTGGCACGATCCAAAATTAAAAATAACTAGAGCACATAATTAAACATAATCAATACACAATTTATCTCATCCACACAGCATCAATCATTAATAAAATTCAAAAAGAAAAGTAACTATTACCTAGAAACAATAAGAATGAGATGAAAAGATCGGTTCAAACCATTGAGAGAGGAGAGTGAAAGCAAGCTAGGCTTTTGTGGCCAGAGAGAGAATGAGAATGAGAGTGAGAGGGAAAGTGCCTTTAAATCGTTGGAGATAGAGAGGGAGAAAGCTAGGATTTCAAACCAGCAAGAAAGTGAGAGTGACAATCAAGTTTACGAAAACATTTTAAAAATGTCAAACTTTTGACATCAGGTTTTTAGTAAGAATCGCCATCAGATATCCAAAATGTACATTATTTCTAATAAAAAATAGATATCATTAGCTTCTATGTCAATTTTTTAAGATAACTGACATTTTCATTTTTATTTACCCATACAGGCATCACATCTCATTTATTTTGAATTATTTTTGTCCATTTTATTTTTTAGATAATATATTACAATTTTCATAAATAAAATGTCCAAAGCCTAATTATTTTTTGAATTCTTTTGTCCATTGAATAATACTTAAATTCTTTAGTTATTTTGTCCAATTAAATAATATTTAAATTCTTGAATTATTTTGTAATTTTAATAAAATGGAATTATTTGATTGGGAATAAAAAATTAATGATTAGAGAATAATTTTTTTATAAATAAAATTACACAAAATAATTTATGTAAGGCTTGTGCAAAAAAATTAAATATTTTTTATTCATAAATAGACAAAATAATTTAAAATTAACGACGTCAGTTTATTTGTAGTAACTGATGTCTCAGGCATTTAGGACGTCAATTTTGATTAAAAAAATTGATGTCATTTCTCTTAACTTGTCTTTTTTTAAAAAAAAAAAAAAGACATCTAATAATTTTAGCTTTCCTATTTACAAAAACTTGCTACAAGCCACATATTTACAAAAACTTACTTCTAACTACATTTTTATAGAAAATTATGTATATTAACAAAAAAATTCAATACATTACAAAACAATAATATTAAAATCAATGCATTATTATTCAACCAAATGAAGTAGGAGAAATTCAGCCCATTGATCTTGAATATAGTTAATTTCTGCTTGTATGTAAGGATTGGTATCTCCTCCAAAACATTGCAAATTTATACAAAACTAACATTAATTTGAAATATGTGCTCAAACATAAGAATAACAATAAAATCATAGAAATAGTTGAAGGTAATGCTAAACCAATAAGAACAATTTGAATCCTATCATAGTCTTTCTGTATAATAACTCCAATAGGTTCGTAATCCTAAAGGTAATGCTAAACCAATAAGAGTGAAATATTTTATTACCTTTTGTGGATTTTGATCTTGTTTCATTTGAGTGATTATATAACTCATATACCTTAGTACAAAGTATCCACACTCCATATTTCGTTATTGATAATGACACTATAACAAATCAAATATGTACTTAAATAATCATTTCAACTCTTAAAATTACTTTGATTATATTGATGGTGAATTTCAGTTCAGCCAAAATCCAGCCAATAAGAAGAGTTCTTTAGGACTCAAACTATCTTCTGGTTGAGCAAGCAAAGAATGGAGGAGATGGAGAGGAAGAGCAATAGACACACAGAGGATTTTTAACATGGTTTGGCCAAAATCGAGTAGCACTGGTCCCTACGTTCACAGTAATGTTTTATTAATCCGAAGAGAATTTTACAAAGTTTCAGTATCTCCGATCAGGCTTGCTTATAGTGATCTCCTTCCTCTTATTTATAGAGGCTGGGAAGGTTACAATTGTGATTACACAATTTATATTTCTATTATATCAAAATAAATGTACAAGATAGCCTAAACTACCGCAAAATGGGCTCTGTAGACTACTTTCTACTGGTGAGCCCTTGTTTGCCTGGTCTGCAAGCTGACGTATACTTGTCTCCTACTCAACCTTAGCGAGCTTCTGGCTAAGTGTTATGCTTTGTGAACCAAATCTTCTAGCTTGGGGTTGCTACTGCCTTTCGAGCAGCGAGGTCGAACTTGTGCTAGGCAAGGCAAGCTTGTGCAGGGGAATTTACTGATTATGTGAGCCAAGACTTAGCGCCTTCATCCTCTCAGTGAGTTATGTTATTGCTTTGGCTCTATCTTGTACTGGGCTCACGACTTTGCAACCTGGAGACCTCGCTCAACAATCTCTTGGGTTGGATAAGCTGGGCCTTTTCCTTTGGGCTCACTACTTGGATCTTTTGTCAACCTATTCTTGAAGTGTCAATTTTCACCCATAACAAATTATTATATGAGGAATTTAAAATGAACAAAAAACTTACTTTTATGGTGATCCATTTTTGTGCTAGGCTTTTGCCTATAGCCACCCAAGTAAAAATGAATCTTAAGAAATCTGTTTAATCAAATTCATGCAAGAAATAGTATATTAATAAAGGAAATCATATATAATATAAATCTTAAAACTAAATTTTAAATCAACTCACAAATCAACTAAGTTCTTGATACCTTTGCATGGCGAATGTTTTATTGGATCAAGTCTATGCCATATTTCTCTCCGCATAAATCACACACAACATCTAATAATGCCTATAATAATGAAATATTAAATAAATAATATAATAAACTAAACATTTATCCATTGTAACAGTTAGATACTTACGCCTTGATAAATGGTGCAAGAAATATTGCTTTTTTTCTTTCAAGACTCCTAATATGTATTCTATTCTCTTGCAAAAGGTTGAGCCTCCTTATGCAATTAATTGTGGACATATGAACCCATAGGCATCCAGTTCTTTGGTCCCACAATCACAAGGTATAAACCTTTACAAGGAAACAAAGAAAATAGTTAACAAAATACTTTGAATTGCATAATATAAATAAAATTATGAATTGAAAGTTATAGGTAAACTCACTTTTCAAAAAGTTGGACATAAGATATATTTATTTCTTCAATGGTTAAGGATTGCAAGATGTCATCCTTGGTCACAAAAATTTCATATTCATTACCCATGGCTTTGGCATCTATATGAATTTGGAAAAAATCATCATTGGACATCTTCTTAGCCACAGCAAATAATCTTTTTCAAGGAAGAGTTAATTTGCTTGGTTCCACAATAAGCATCTCTTGGGACTTCTTTGGTTAAGTTAGGTCATTGATTCTTTTGTCTGATTACTCTCAACTTCCCTAACCTCCTCCCCTTTCTACTCACTCCTTGACATGCATAAAATTATGAAATTTATATATTAAAAATATAATAAAATTAGGTCTTTCAAAAAAATTACTTATTAGAAAGAAAATAATACATTTGTAGCCAAAGTGATCAGACTCTTCGACCATGCCATATAAGTCCCAATCACTTGCCCATTGTCCCTAATTCATCCATTGGCACTGTTAGTTTTGTAGCCTAATCTAGTAGGGTGTTAACGATGATTTTTGTTTGATCATCCAACAATTCATAGCAATTTAGGGTGATGCCACTATACAGTCCTTAGGCGCTAGAGTTAGTTGACATTTGGCCCCTTCCTGTATAGATAAAAAAAATCATATTGAAAAAGTTATAATGTTATTTTTCAAATAAAATATTAAAAACTACTCACATAATAAAGGAACTTTAAGCTTTTAGTGATAGTCATTTACCTTTAATAGCTCTATGAATGGGTCAGGGCCTATCGGGCAACTGGCTTTTACACTGCTAAGCATGGAAATAGGGTGCATCTTTGCCTTATCATCTATTAGCCTCAAGTTGATGGGTGGTTGCATGCCCATCTTTTAAAGGTAGGCCATCATTTTCCACTTAAAGAGTTCTTCTATCTTAACTCAGGTCTCCTCTCTCACTTTCTATGTCACTTGAGCATAATCTCTACAATAAGATCCTCCACAGAAAGTGATGGTCCTTAATAACACTTTGATGATCCTCCAAAATAAACCTTAAGACCCATTTCTCCTTCAGCCCCTCTAACACAACCAGGATGTTCTTGAGTTCCCATCACAACTATCAATATGTCTATCCTTCCAGATGAAGTAAACTCTACTTGGATCAATTGTTGTGTAAGAGAATCCTGTGGCATGGAATTAAGAATATTTATTAGCATTTAATACTTATAATTACTTACAATTTTAATTACTTAGGCAACTGACACTTCTAAATTACTTACAATTTTATGAACAATTATCTAGCTCTCTTCGATCTTATATTCACCCTTTATGTTAACCCCTCGCTCTCTTTCATAATTCATGCTAAGATATGGAAGAAACTAGTGAATCAGACTAAGAAGCTTGTTGTTCTGCAAGCTTTTATTTCATCGAATCTTGCTCTCGCTTCACATATACTCCACAAGACAACCTATGCTTATACTTATTTTTTGCTTGTCTCTCCCTATTGGCTACACTCATACCCTATTGACAAAAAAAAAGTTAATAAGATGGTCAAATTACTCATAATAATTGAAAAATATATAAGGTAAGATGGCCTTTTTGATCAAATTACTCCATAAAATCATCTTACACTTTTTTGATCGAGTAAGTTATATTTCTTAAAGGGGTTTTCATCGCCCATCCTCTTGAAAGTGATGTAACCTCTATTCAACTGGGTCTTGAAGTCCTTCTACCACTCCCAATAAGTTTTATGACTTCTTTTCTCCTCCCTACATTAACATCAAAGGTGGTTTACAAAACAACACATACATATATTATACTTATATACAATTAATCTAAGAAGATAGTTACATATATCTTAACACAAATTAGAGATAAGTAATATATACTAAGATATCCTGCCAAATGTTCTCCTTAGTGCCCTTTGGTATTTGTTTCCATTGCTCAGTATTGATTGGTACTTTGGTATATGCAAATACTCCAATGTAATTCTTATATTTGGATGAACCAGCCCCACTTGCCTGACCCTTAGCATTGAACTTAACTTTCATCTTCTCTTTTTTACTGTGCATCAGGGTTATTACCTTCATAATGTAACACCCCCTATACTCTTAGCACTATGACCACTATGCTAAGAATGAACCATATGCCTATTTAAAAGATAAAAAAAGAAAAAGAAGTTAACCTTACAAAATAATAATTTAAGGAGTATGTCATCATCATATCAAAATAAAGATTAAGGAGCATCTTAGGACACCATAATTATATTAGGATAAATAAGTATCACTCTAGGACTAGTTGAGTTCAATTGAGCTTTTGGCTTCTCAATATCAATAATATGTGCTTAAATTTTCCATACTCTAAATATTTACAACATTAGGCAATATAAATATATGTGCCTAGATACAACCTCAATATAAATAATATGTATTTAATCACAATGAACCTAAAACTATCTTTTCTGAAGTTCAACTTGATCATAATCCTCTGGTTTTTATCCCATGTAACTATAGAAGTGTGTATGATTTTGTCACACATGAATAAATGAGATAAGTATATAATTTTATCACACATAAATAATAAGTATATATTACAAGACTAATTTAAGAAAACAGGGTATGACCATCAATTACTACCTCATAGCAACCAAAAACTAAACCTTAACCCAAACCATTCCCAAAAAATAAACTAAAAAATAAAGGGAAAAAAAAAGCTAAACCTTAATCTATAAACCATAACAAAATACAAAGGCGATAAAATATAAAAAAAAACTTCAATATAACTTAGCAACGAAGAAAAGAAAATAATGTAAGAAGAATGAAGTTCCCTACCTCGATTAGCGATAAATTTGAAATGCAAAGATAAAAAATAGTGAAGACAAATGCAATGTTTGAAAATGATTTTAGATAAATGTTTCAAACAAGAATGAGAGTCAAGGGGATGAATTGACATTTTACATAAAGATGCCTAGACTTTAGAAGTCGGTTAATATGTAAGAATTAATGTCTATTCTCGTCCATCTATATTGGTTCCTCATAAACAACCAACATTGTAAAGTTTATATATCTATTTTTTTATGAAAATTAATATATTAATTTTTAACATATTTATAAAAACACCATTGTTACTTCGTATTATATTTACAATGAACTTTTTTGAAATTATTTTTTCCATTTTGTTTATGCATCAATTTTTTATAATAACTAACGTATTAATTTTCAACATATTTACAAAAATCTCACCGCCACTTCAATATTATATACCCATATTGAATTGTTTTAATTAATTTTTTTCATTTTATTTTTAAGATAATATAATATTACATTTTCGCATAGGTAAAATGGGAGAAATTAATGATCATTAGATAATTTTACAATTTCGTAGTCTTGGTAAAATAAAAAAAATTAATTGTAATAGTATCATACCTATAAATTAGTAATTGAAAAATTAATAAAACAATTATTTGAATATAATAAAATAAGTCATGAATTATATTATAATAAAGTCTTTAAAGTATAATCAAATAAGAATTTAATTGATAAATTAATAGATTTTTTTGACAATTGAGAAGCCATAACTTTTAAAAATGGTTTAAACCAAAATGATATAAATTAAATGATTTCAAAAGTATGTTGATTCCTTACTTCAAACTAATGTCAAACGTGATATTTAATTTACATGTTGGTTTTTTAATAAAAACTGACGTTATATATTTTCTCATATTTACAAAATATCATTGTATTTATATATATGTCAGTTTATCTTTCATCATCTTATGTCTATTTAATAACATCAATTTCTAAATTTTATAGTAATGGAGTGAAGCCCAAAAAATGATTTTATAAAAAAGTTCTAACAAGAAATTTATTCATATCCCATGAATGATGATGGGTGGCAAACAATAGCAGTGACAACGATACTTGCAATTCTCTTTGTTGGCAATTCTTTTTGTTGTCAATCTTAAAGCAAAGGAATTTATAGACACAAAAAAAATATGTGTTGGCTCATCATCCACGCATGCAAGAACGCCATAAACAATGGTAGCCATGATCTCAACATACGACTCCTTATAAATCTCCTTTGTGGGAGTGAAGGAATAATCTAACGAGTTGGTGGGTGCAGCATGAAGAATCGCAGCCACCAAGTGCCATCTTTGTCGCAATCTCTCGTATAAGGATTCAAAGCACTTGATTTGAGAATCCGCATAAATTGCCTACTTTCCCATTATGAGTTTTATCTATCGTAATATTGTGGATAATATTACTGTTACAGATTATTATCTTTCACAATAATTATTATTTTACAATTTTTTTATAGAATAGTTGTATTTTTACGTGATTGCAATGCAAATGCAATTTAATACTATACTTTCTAGTTTTGATTCCCACTTTTATAGCCTACCAGAGGAGGGTATTTGTAATTTTCACTAGATCTGCAGAAGTTGAAATAAATGGTCAATAGGTATTACACGTCTGACAAAAATAATTTGCATAAATACTTGTTCATTGGAGGCAAAAATCTTCTAATCGTGCTGTAGTTGAAATATAAGCACTATGGTATTTTATATTTGATAAATTTTTTAAAAAATTATGGTTGAGGTAAATGCTAAATTTAGAAGGTAAATTTTAATTTGCTAAAATAGAAAGAAAGTAGTACTGATTATTTTAAATGCTACAGTATAAGTAGGAAATTTTCTAATGATTTATTTATTTCATTAATTTATAGCATGTATTTTTATTCCACCATATTAAAAATAACAATATTTGTATCATTTGTCAATTTTGTAATTTTAAATATCTTGAAAAATAATAACAGATACTAATAATAAATTTTGACTTTATATAAAAACAACAAATAATCTACAAAAAGTGATATTTAATGTATACTTTTTTTTTTCACAATGTCTTCACTTATCCATCTATCATTATTAGATTTCTTGTAATGAAAGAAATGCCAAGTGATAAAAAAAAAACAATGATTATGAGTGGATGAATGAAGGTTTTATGGAGAAAAAAAAGTGTGTATTAAACATTATTCATCTACAAAACTGGTAAATATTAAGAGCAGAGTGAGCATAAAATATTATGACTCAAGTATCCGGAATCTTTCTAGGAAAATATCGTATTCAGCTTTCGATGTATCGAAGAAAGTCTTCATATCTACGGTTATGACCTCAAATTAGTCTCTTTTTTTTCTCTATAGTGTTCTTGCTTTTTTTGTTGGGCATCTAAAAAGCATATTTCTTTTGGATGTGCCATTTTCAAGAGGTCAGCTAAGCTAAGCTGTCCCTATAAATATAGTCT
>JANHAO010017015.1:0-14147 GCA_026873985.1 Saraca asoca
AAACTCAGCTGCAAACATGACAATTTAACTCTTACAATGCTAAGTATGAGGCCAATTAACTATGTCAAATCTTGTGTTATCAGGAACCTACTGGATCTTTATCAGGTATGCATTCATCTCCCAATGCATTCATGAATACTGTTAACACTATATTTATGACCTGGCTAGGTTGCCCAAATGGTGAACCATGGCTAGACCACAGTGAACTATATGAGTAGCACTGAATCCAAGAGGGCAATAATGATCTATAAAGAGCTAGATGGTCACGATGCACTTCATCCATTCAATACTTCTTAAGAAGTATTTATATATTGCAATTACAACATATGTCCTTATTCTGACTCAATAGGAAAAGGCCAGTTACAATTTTATGTTTTGAAAACTGTAAAATACAATTTTCAATACATATGGGTTTCACAAAACTGACATGCAGACATCACAATTTACAATTGACTTCTTTCTATTAGATAAAAGTAAGGACATATGTTATAAATGGTGCATATAAATATTTTTCATTTTTCCATATTCCATTTCCCAGCCTCGGCATTCCATCAATGCTTTTGGATTTTAACTCTAACAAGGGTATGAGCATTCATGTTAGTGTTTATGGTTTCAAAGAATTTGACCACTTCTTCATCACTTCCAAGGTTGCTTTAGAGCACTCTGGCCGACCTGAGCTCCTCTACTGTCATGGGCCAATAGCTCTTCTAGCTATTGTATGGCTCATACTAGTAACTCTTGATCAACATGTTAGCATTCAAATCAACTCAAGCCATACTCAGATTGATAATGAAGCAAAATAGATTTCAATCACCCATAAAATGAAATCCTATTTGTAACATACCTATAAGCAATATGAGTGTGTAGTTAAAGCATTCACTAATACCAAGTCTCAAAGAATGTCTCACATAAGTAGGTTTTAATGTACAATAGGAATAGGCTTTTTGAATTGGGAGAAAGGCAACTCTATTTTATTAATATATGTCTCATTACATAGTTTTGAGTGTGTAGGAGGAGCCTCTAAGCCACCACGCTTTGATCCCTAGCTAGTACCATAATTCTCACTTGGGCTATTATTCATGCCCTTCTAAAAAGCATTTTAAGCCAAAGCTCTGTTGGCACAAATAAACATATATTTTTTAGCTAACATAAGGGATTTTCCTATAGTTGAAAAGGGAATCTATGCACCATCTCATATAGATATGAAGATAAAAATGCAAGGATTGCAACCATGTACTTTTCTACTCACATTGAAGAAATGATCTATGCTGAAAAGGCACAAATAGGCCTAAAATAGGAAAAATAATACATAGGTACATTTGCTCCCAAATTTGTAGCACAAAACCTTCTTTTCATACTTGATTTTTACTCCAAGTTTTGTAAAAAAGCAAAGCATGTTTGCTTGTCAAATCGATTCACAAGTCTAGCTTGTGACATCCTCTCCCATTTCAAATGTCAGTGTCAACATTGATGCATCAATCAGACACAGCTTCTTTAATGGCCTTCGACTTGCTTTAATCAAGCTTTTCCTTCAAATGCTCCATGCTTGTCTCTTTAAGCTAACATAATTTGAGAGACTTTGATTAATGGCACCCTAGGCCTAACATAGCTTTTAAGATAATCAGCAATTTACTGTTCTTTAATTCCTCCATTGACTTCCTTTTAGCTTTGTGTCATGCTTCAATTCATGGAATGTGATCAGTGTAGAAGGTCATCATTAGGAAACACCCTACAAGCCTCATAATGCAAAATAACATTTCAAAGACCAACAATTACATTGATACATAACCAAATATTCACCTATCAAATTCTACCAAAAATCTGACAGAGTTTCCTCTATTTTCTAGACACTTGGGCTTAAGGCATATATAACAAACAAGGGTTACATGCCCTATATACAACTTGTACAATATCTTAAAAAAATTACAGTGGCCCAAATTACACAAATCTAAATCCCATTAGGCACTCATCAATCAAAATATATGCACACAACAATTCTACCAACTGCCAAGGTTTTCACAATTAATATACCTTTATGCTCTACAAGAGGTGATCTACTTGACTAGTGTGATGAGGAAGGACAGTAGGGTATCTTTGGACTCTAAAAATATATGGAGAGAAATGCGGTGAGTTTCATAAAACTCAGTGAGTAGATAATCCTATAGAAAGCTGAAAGTTAGTTTATCATTCATATTCAAAATCCAAAGGATAACATATGTATATAGTCATGAAAATAAGCCTACCTATTCGAAAGTCATAATATCAAGATATGCTTGGAAACTTTCATCCATCAAGAAAGTCAAATAATTAAAATATGGTATTCAACAAAATGAGATGAGCAACAAAGTGCGATACTATGAAAAGTATTCGTCATGGCACAAACATAGGAGAAATTCAATAAAGCCTTCTAAATTTATTAGTACTCAAGTAGCAAAATACTTAACTAGAATCTATAAGACAATTCCTGAAGGTAACCACACCTAACAAACATTGCCATAATCCATTCAAACATGCCTATCAAATATTCATGTATTTGCATATTCAGATATCACCCCTTTATTGCTCCATCACATATTTTATTCATAAGTGCACTTGAGGGTTTCCAATGAATTGCCAATGGATCTAGGATCACAAATCAATAAATCATTCAAAAACATTATGCTACTAAGTCTCTCCACAAATAAGAGACATTTTATTAATATCTTAATATCAATAAGTCAAACATATCATCAAACATACTAGGTAGAATAAGTTTTAGAAATAATAACATTTCCATATCACATAATATGAAATCCTTGCATTTGTAAACAATAATTGTTATAAAATGCATAAATACGCCAAATCATCTCTATATTTATACACCATATAGTAAAATACAATCACTAATTCCAATAATGTAAATCAAGATAAAATGAATAATTTCATCATAGCAAATCATTTTCATATGTATATATAACATATAATTAAACTTTCAAAGCAAGGTAACATAAGAAAATCCCATTATTCATAAATTATAATAATCCTTATCATAAAAATTATTTCGTATTGCAAATGGGATTTATAAAAAAAGTAGGATTATCTACTCACTTAGAAACTTATTAATTAATCAAATTTTCCCAAAAGAAATGGTTAATCATCATAAGAAGATTCCTCAAAATGCTAGATCAGCGAACTTGGAAATTCAAGACACTTGACTTATTTGGATATAATTAGCATTAAAATCAATACTTGAACTTACTTTTAAAGTCCCCCAATTAAGCACACCTATCATGCACTAACATTAGACATCAATATCTAAGCCGAAATTTCAAGAACCATTTAGTAGAACCATTGACTTGGACATTCAACTGAGACTCAATAATTTGATGTCGAAGTGCTTGGTTCTTCAATAGGAATTTCATTGAAGCAAATTAACAAGAAAGTTTCAATTTCTTCAGCTTTGAAGTGTTAGGGTTTCAAGCTAGATCTTCTTGAAAACTTGATGTAAACTTCTTATAAAATAAGTTTTTTGTCATCACCATTCAAAGTGTAGGTGGCAGCTCTATCAAAGTTGGATCATCGCTGGTAAGCTAGTTCATGGCCTGGCTGAAGAACGCTAGAGGAGAGGATGAAAGCAAGCTATGAGCTAAACTGGTGCAAGAGGGATGCTAGAAGAAGTGCTCAGATAGCAACGAGATGATGAAGGAAGGAGGTCATTGAAAATCGCACAGCAGGGAAGGCCTGGGTAAAATGCAAAACGCACGAGGAGAAAGAAGGAGTTGCTGGAGAAATTATATCATAAAATGAAATGGGGCAAACTATGGTTTTGCCTTATTGACTCAATAGTGTCTTCAAAAAGGGGCTCCTAGAAAAAGGAAAAATTACATTACGGCCCTAACGAAATTTTAAAGCTTCACTTCGATCCCTCAGAGAAATATTTTCTATTTTCCTTTTTTTTAAGGCATTACACTTTGCCTCCTTGAACTTTAGGTAGTTGCCTTTGCAACTTCGCTGCCTTAGGTTTTGCTGCCTTTGTAGACTTTATGATCTACTTCTATAGACTGTACTTCATTATCTTGGCACATACTCATGTGCCACTATCTTCATAGTTCTTTAGTTTGTTGCCTCTATAACTTTTGCTTTCATCACTACCTTTGTAACTAATGGGCACATTGTCTCTACATAGCTTGACTTATTACCTTTGTAGCGTAAGTGCATGCTACTCTATAACTTATTCACTTACATGGCATATTGGATTGCCTACTACCGGGTATGCCCCACATCTAATATCCATTCTACAAATGTAAGAAATGTAAGTCCTGTAACTTATTTTGGCACTAGTTTCATTCCTTGTTGACAAGTAACATAGCTTACTTGCGAATCTCATTTCTTGCTTATAAGCTTGCTAGTGTTGGGTTTAATCAATCCATTACACTTTACTAGGACACTTTCACACTCTCTCTGAATTAATACCCACAATCACGTTTTTGGAATTGATGCTATCTAGCATTGTGACTCTCATGACCCCTCTAAATTTGCACTCTTCAGTGCTATCTCTATGAAGTTGACACTTGTCTTTTGTGATCCTCATAACCACTTGCTAATATTTTAGCCCTCTTAGCCACTTCATTAATGATCAGTGCCCCATTTCGGTACTTGTTGAGTGAATATCCTTCGATATCTAAGCTCTTGTAGCCTAGATCGAGAGCATCCTCTTGACAACTCCTTCTTCGAGTGCATCCACCTGATGGCTCCCCTACATTAATGGCTTGATGACACTACCAAAAGAAATATTTTGTACCAGTTACACAGTGGTGGTTTTAATTAACCCCCACTTAAGACATAAAGTTACATTTTCTTCATGATGTTTACAAGCCTTTTTAAGTTTTTCCCTTCACATGCACTTAGCTCTTCACTCTTTTGCACAAATTGATTTTCCTTTTATCCCATTTTCAACAAAAACCCTAAGTTCTTGTTTTTTAATCTACTTTTCTCCCATTGCTTGCCATTTTACAGAAGCTTTGAACCATAGCTTTGAAGAAAATGCTTGAATCTCAAACTTCACTAGTTAATCTTTCATCAAGTAATCATTTTTTTATTACATTTGAAATCTATCATATTCAATTTTATGATTGTTCTCTTACTATTTTGCTCTCTTTTTTTTTGGAAGTAATTTTCCATTTTGCTCTCTTTTTTTTTTGGAAGTAATTTTCCAGCAAAGATATCTCATGAGGTGTTGGCTGCATTTCTCAAGGCATTTTCAAAGGAGAATGACTTGAAGGTAAACAATAATGAATTCACTATTCAACTCCTTTTTTGAAACCTTTTGTATCTAGAGGAAGTGTTTTTTTCAATTTTGCCTTGTGCTCAAATTTTTGCTAACATATTGCGACAACATTCAAACCAAGATATATTGGAGTAAATGAAAAGTAATTCTCATGAATCCCATAAGCTGGTATGATTTTGTATTGATTTTTCTGTTTTAAATCATGCCATTTATTGCAGTCTATTTTTCTTACTTTAGCTGTAGTTTATGTATACGTTCTTCTCTGAGTTTTATCATCAAAAGCATAATACCATGTCAAAGTTGTCTCACAAGTTAAACATATAGTCTTGCTGCTACAGTTGAAATTGAATACAGTACCCAAAATACAAGGGACCCTAATTGATAATGCCATTGTTTGCATTTAACACAAGTGTATTTTAGTACAACATTACAACTTTATCAAATTATAGAGCTATATTCTTTGTCATTCTTCATGTGGTCTTCAATGAATGTTGCTGAAATCTAAGTGTTTGTCAAGTTCAATATCATTTATATAATGCATGTGCAAATGCATTCAACAACTTTCCTACGGAAATTTTTTGCTGTATGGAGTTTCCATGTTTTAACTTGAAATACATCATTTTCTATCAAATAAACTTAATATACTTGATTGTTGCCTTCTTCGTTTGTCAATGATTCTACTATAATTCTCGTATCCTTCTGATGTTGGCAGCACAAAAGCTAGTCCAAAGACACTCCAACACCCATTATATCTACTTGATTATTCATTTGCATTACTTGTTGGAGGTTTGTTGTGAGACTACCTTAATCGAATTTTTCTTTTCAAGCTATGTGCATTCAAAAGTTGACAAACTAATGTTGAAATCTGTTGGATTTCTGAGTTTAGTATGCATTTAGGGGATAAATTGGATAATATCTTACAATGTCCTGTATTACTGTCCTTAACCTCAATTTGATTGTAATCCTGTTTGAAATTATGATTTTTAGTTTCTTATATGCTCAAGTCAAGGCAATTGCTTATCCTTCTTCATTTTTTATCGTGTGGGAATGAAGGAGCCGATGATTATAATCTTTCAAGAAAAAATCCAAGGTAATGAGATCTACTGTGATGGTTGCTGTCGATTGTGAAATGGTTCTGTGTGAAGATTAGACTGAAGCTGTAGTGAAAGTCTGTGAGGTTGACTACAATTTAGCGGTGCTTATGCCTATTCTTCCTTGTCGTAAATAACTACCTCCCCTCTTAATATCGAATAGAAGTTTCTTCGGGAAGCCTGATCTGCAATTTTTTGTGCTTGTCTGAGGTTTCACTTCATTGTAATCATTCAACAAACTTCTTCCATTTGGCTTAGCAAATGGAACCATCTAGATACTTTCACGAGTTGACTTTTCAGGTCAAAGTAAATGAGCTTGTAAACCCCAACAAAGCAATTGTTGACTACCGAACAGAGATTATAAGTATTTCTGTTCGGGATCAGAGGGAGTTACTTACTCCTTAGTGGATTTACAGGTATATATTATGTGGTTCACTTCTTGGTTCCTGTCATTCTTTCAAGTGATTTACAATAATTTACGTTGTTTTTACAAAGAAATCCATGAAGACGTTGCTATCAACTGGAGCCATATTAGCGGGTCACAATTTACGTAATGACCTGCATGGTACGTGTTGTAACATTTTAGATTGCTTGACTATGTCATTGAATCATAGGTTGTTACTTTATTATGTGGGTGGCATTGTCTTTGAAATTTTTACTTCTTGGTTACAGTGCAGAAGCTAGATTATATTCGAGTAATTGACACTTCATTTATCTTCCAAGGCTTGGATGGTCCTATACACAGGAGAGCTTCTTTGAATTATCTGTGCAAGGCAAGTAGCAATAATTAATGGCCGTTACTTTGCACCGTAGCCATTCTTCACAGAGTTCTAGTCAAATACAGGAAAAGCTTCATTCCTTTTTGACAAAGATCTCCCAAATTTTCAAATGCTCATTTCATCCCAAAAACAAATGGCCATATAATTTTCATTACATATACATCTCTAGTTCCTTCTTTTTCCTTTTGCTTGAGTTTCTGGTTTCTTCAATTAATTGTGATGAGATATGTACTAAATTTTGACAGATAATTACATCCTTTAGATCAAAAACTACAAAAACTCAAGCAAGTGTTCTTGGTTATGATAAAAGTTATTTTTAAGTTTATGAATGAGCACATAATAAATTAAATTCACAATTAATGTTGTATACAATTATTACTATTACTGCTGTGAATAATAACATAAACAAAGATTGTCATGGTTGAAAGTACAAAAGGGTAAGAATGGAAGTGGGGCTATTGCTTTTAGTGCTGAAAGATAGCAAGGGATCACATAGAGAATAGGAAAAGAGTGGGTGGCAATGAGTGAACATGACTGGCCTTTTCAAATCTTAATCCCTCTAGCAGCATATGCTCATTCAAGATTGCTATCTTTAACCATTAATAATGCTTTCATGTAGATGATTTAGACATATTTGCTTACTTATTAACTCTAATTATTTACATTTTATCATGTATTTATTGGATGAGTAAAAGCCTAATTATTCTAATAATCCATTGTTTAAGGGAAGCAATTCAAAGTAGGGTCAGAAAAATTCCATAAGAACATAAGTTCTCTAGTACTTAAGATTGATTATTGTGTGGAATGGAACTAATCCTTCATGTGAAGGAGTTGTTTCAAGCAGGATTTTGTCTTTTCTTTTTTATGTCTAAGGCTCTCTAAAGTTAAATGATGATTACACGTTGAGCCTTTACGTAATGAGACATTGCAATGAATTTTTTTTCAATACGTATGTCAGGGTGTATAGGGAGCCATGAATTTGAATTTTTGAATGCCATTCTCTCGTAACATTCACCAAGAAATAGATTGAAAGCTTTGAAAATTTTGTAAATAAAATAAAAGGAGACTTTGTGGCACAAATCTCTCTTCCCTCCCCCAAACCTTTTTTTTCATATCTTTTTTTTGCAAAAAGGAAAATCTTGGTCTCTAGAATTCCTATCCCCATGAACCTGCTCACACAAATTTGCATGCAAACTAATGGTGGAATTTGATCAAAGGCCAAGGGAATCTAGATTTGAAGCTTTCTGATGAGAACTGTCTATTACTTACACACCTAATAGAATCTTGAAATTCACTATTTTACATTTAGCACATGGTTACTGAGTGGCGCAATTCTTCCTCTCTTCAAGTAGGGTCAGAGAGAAATGTTACCTTGCTTTATTGTTAGTGTTCTATCTTTTTTTTTTTCAAATTTAGTATGACTACAAGAGTTTAAAGACTTCTCTTATTATTAGTGCCACCAGATATAAGCAATGGACATGCCAATAAAGTAGGGTAACATTTCTTTCTAATCCTACATGGTTGTGATTTTGAGTACATAGAGTAGAACTTAAAATGCATGTTGTTGGATCAATGTGCTTTTGGATTGTTATCAAATTATGGTGGTGATTGGCTAAGAGCTTAAGAAGCAAGCAAGAAATTGAAGCACAAGTTTTCAAAAACAAGTGAGAGGGAAAGAAGGGTTTTTCTCATCTTATATAATTTGATCAGCCTCATCCAGTGAAAAATGGGGCTCTGTCAATTGCCACATTGATTGCTATGAAAAAATGAATGCATTAAATACGAAAATGATGGCATGGGTAGGCACAGATGAAATGAAAGGACAAGAGTCCTGTTATATGTGAAAATTGGTTCAATCCAAAGGAGCTTGCGAGGGGCCTAAGAACGACCAAAGGACCAGCTCGGAGTATGCCCAGTATCACTCTATCGTCATGTCGTGCCATGAAGCAACCTCGCTAGGGGAAGCTTGTGCAAGAAGGAATGACCTCGACATCCCTATCCCTAGGGTCGGGCAAACGACCTGATTAATGAAGCATCGCTAGTGACCCGAAGGCTCGCCAGACAGAAGACTAAGTCATATCTTGCCCTAATGAACAAGTGGGGGCCATTTGTAGAAGACAACCTGTAGCAGCCGAAAGAGGAGATTTGATCTGCATACATTGCCTTGTACATTAAATACTGATGTAACTTGTTTATTGCATATGTAATTACCATTATAACCTCCTTTCCTCTATAAATATAAGGAAAGAGCCCCTCTGAAAGAGAGGTCATTCTTTCTTTGCCAGAACTCTGTCGAAATAGAGATCAAACATTGTAACATTGTAAAAATACTGTCTCAATAACAAGCTACCATGGATGTAGGGCCCGATGACATCCAGATTTGCCCGAACCACTTTAAATCCTATGTCTCTTTTCTCTGCTCTTCCCTTCATCTCTACTTATGTTGCTGTTTTACTGTGCTTGAATCGGACGAAGGTTAGAGATCCTGAAGAATTCCCCCTATTGGCCAGAGTTTGGACCATTACCAAAATTCGCCTGTCAACATTTTTTCACATATAACATAAGCCCCCAACTCTCAACTCGTTCAGTGGGTTAGGAATTGAAACTCTTGAATTCCAGTTCAGTCAAAGTCTTTTTCCGTGACTATCAATTCATCTATTCTAGGCCATGTTTATGGCAACACATGTCTAGTAACTATTGCTGAGTCAACTTAGCCTTTTCCAATGCTTATTAATGATGATGGTTAGGGGAATGAGTCTAGATCTTGTGGTATAATCAACCCTGGCTCTATATAAGGGAGAGATAGTCCATTCTGATTTCACACTTGAACAAACCATGGAGTTTCCTGATAAACCTCCATTATTTCTAGCATTCTAGCCCTCCTCAAAGGCATGTATGGTCTGCTGCATAGTGAGCTCGAAAGACCTTTCTTCCCTAGAAAGGTGGAAGGATCTCATATAGATCCCAGACTATGTCCTCTCGGCTCCGTCGTGAGGTAGTGCTCGGCTGGCCAAGCTCTTGGGGCTTCCTAATAAGCGTTCTTTAGTAGGAGTAGACGGTCGAAGATGAAAGGATATAGCACTGTTGTTGATTGTGCATCTGAAGAAAAAAGTTGCAGTGCACGGGCTCTAATAAGCAAAAATGCGGCCCTTGGTGGCCGATCCTTCTTCTTAGTCATAGGTTTTTCCTTTTGTATTTTGTTTAGTTTGTACCCAAAGCTCTCTGATGTACATTTGCCTCGTTGAGGTCTAATGAATAAAATTTCTTTTCTGTAATTTCTACTTCTTGTTGTCATTCCCTTTTGCAAACACTTTGGTTTGAACCATTTGTGCAACCTAGGTGTAGTTAGAAGGTAGCATGAGTTACGAACTAGAGCAATATTGTGCTCAGGCCGATCCTGTTGCCAAATAAATAAACACATTAGTGCAAAAATCATTAAATAATAAAATAAGTTCACATGAGAGCTATGAAATTAACAAGTGAGTGATCGCGTGCTCGTGTTGGTCTTATGGCCAGATAGATATGTGCACATGAGAGCTGCGACTTAATTGAGTTCACATGAGAGTTGTGAAATAGAACGGTTCCATTGTCTTGGGCAAATAATCATTTGGTCAAATCATTTTGTTAATTTCTTTATGCTTCAACGATCATGAAGTCACCTTAGCATTGAGCGTTTAAGGGAGCCTCCGCACCTCAGCGAGCATGCGGCTACCCTGGCATAGCGAGTTTATTTTAAGTGTCTCTACGCCTTAGCAAGCACACTGATGCATTGGTTAAGTGAGTATGTTTTAAGCATCTCCACAATTCAATGAGCACATGAATGCGCTGGTTAAGTGAGTATGTTGAGTGTCTCCATGCCTCAGCAAGCCTGTAGCTCAACTGGTTAAGTGAGTGTGTTTTGAGCATCTCCACATCTCAGCGAGCCTGTAGCTCAACTGGTTAAGTGAGTATGTTTTAAGCGTCTCCATGCCTCAGCGAGCCCATGGATGCACTAGTTAAGTGAGTATATTTTGAGCATCTCCATGCTTTAGTGAGCCCGCAACTCAACTAGTTAAGTAAGTATGTTTTGAGTGTCTTCACGCCTCAGCGAGCACACGACTGCGCTGGTTAAGTGAGTATGTTTTGAGCATCTCCACACCTCAACGAGCCCGTAGCTCAATTGGTTAAATGTTCATCAATTCTTCTCCGAAATGAGCTTTGAGGGGCCTCAACCAAACTAGAGGTCATAGTTGGTCATAAAATTCTTCATGAAGTTTGAGAAAATTGGCCACATGTGAGCTGCAGATACTACAAATGCTTAAAGGCAAGAAAGAAGAGAGTAATTGACACCATACCAATTAGTAAATAGCTTTAAACACTACAAAACTATCACATTTACACTCATCCCAAAATCTTGGAATAGAGTATCAATGTATAACTCGGACCAAGCCCCCCAGCTCTTGGCCAATATTATGTTGAGAAGCCTGGGGTTGCTACCTTTAGTCAGTACTACGTACTCCCTTAGATGCCCTTTTCTAATCAAGTCCTCAATTGCCTCCCTAAGAGCCTAACAATTTAAGGTTCCATGACCGGCCTCATTGTGGTAGGTGTTGAATTCTTCATAATTTCTCCATTTATAAGGGATCCTGGAGGGAGGGGGGACCCCAAAGTCTTCCCTGTCCCTCTCTGTCATGAAGATCCTATCTTGAGAATCTGATAGGAAGCTGTACTACTCATAACGGTCTAGGTACTGAGGTTGTTCACCCTTGTACTTTTTAGATTTCTTTACTGTACACTCGGTGGAATGATCGCCTTGGTTTGCATCGCCCCTTCTCTTGCCATGAGAGGAGCTAACTTTTTCATCCTTCTTGTCAGACCTCTCCAAGCCAAAGGTCTCTTTCCACTTGGTCTGCTTGGTAGCCCACTTGCAGAACTCAGTGAGGCCTTAGACCGAAGACTTCTACAGACTCTTATACAACTTTCCATCTTTGCGGAGTCCTGTGGAGATGGTGGCTAGCATGGTTTCTTCAGATGGATTCTCCACTGAATTTGCTTCGAGTCTAAATCTGGCTATATAGTCCTTGAGCGACTCATGCTTGCGCTAAAAGAATATAACGTGATGATAGGAAGGCATGAGTTGTCTCTTTAATGCCCGATATTGGCTAATGAATTTCTATTGGCAGTATCCCTAACTGCCGATTGAGCGAGTAAGGAGGCTTCTGAACCAAGCTTGAGGTACACCTCCCAATGTGGCTGGAAACACTCGACACTTGACTAATGGGTCTGTTGTTTGCAAGTCCATCTGAACATTGAATATGTCTAGATGATCATAAGGATCGGAATCCCCATTATACACTGGAATCACCAGGACCTTGAGCTTGAAAGGGAGGGTTTGAGTTTCAATCTCCTCAGAGAGCGGTGACCATTCCTCATAGTGAGCTCGATCACTCGAGGTTCAAAGGCGTTCCTCCAAGTGAGTTATTTTTTGAAATAACTCTCCAACCAATGGATCTTATGCCTCAGAGTGCTAATTGGATAATCATTGGGTCCTCTGATGGGAGTCGTGACTAGGGGTCTCATGAGCAATGAGCTAGAGAATTGGTCTAGTTAGGATTGCCTGAATGTTGAGCTTACTACTATTGAAGAATGTTCACGGACATTGAGGCTTCAATCTATCTCTACACACCTTGTGCTAACAATGTGACTACTTTAGTCAGTTCTCCCATCATATGTTCAAGCCTCCCTGGCATTGGAGCCAAGTTTGCACTCCATCATACCATTGATAGTGGTGGCTGGCGGAACTAAGCTAGCTAGGGGGACATCGATGGTTATTCTGATGATAGGAGCTGTAGACGAATCCGTTGTTGAGACATGACCATCCAGAGGATAGGGCTATGCATTTGAGGCTTTAGTGGCTCTTCCCTTGGCCATCGCAGTAAGAAACAAACCAGAATAGGTGAGATCCCCACAGACAGCAACAAAAATGTTGACGACAAATTTTGGTAATGGTCCAAACTTCGGCCAACAGGGGGAATTCTTCGGGATCTTTAGCCTTCATCTGATTCAAGCATGATAAAATAGCAAAATAAACAGATATGAAAGGAAGAGTAAAGAAAAAGAGACATAGGATTTAATGTGGTTCGACCTAATTCGAATGACACCAGACCCTATATCCATGATAGCTTGTTATTGAGACAGTATTTTTACAATGTTACAATGTTTGATCTTTGTTTTGGCAGAGTTTTGGCATGGAAAGAATGACCTCTCTTTCAGAGGGGCTCCTTCCTCATATTATAGTGGAAATGAGGTTACAATGGTAATTACATATGTAGTAAATAGGTTACATTAGTATTTAATGTACAAGACAATGTATACATACCGAATCTCCTCTTTTGGCTGCTACAGGTTATCTTCTGCAAATGGGCCCCACCTATCCGTTGGGGCAAGATATGACTTAGTCTTCTGTCTAGCGAGCCTTTAGGTCACTAGTGATGCTTTGTTAATCAAGTCGTTTGCCCGACCCTGAGGATAGGGAGGTCGAGGTCGTTCCTTCACGCACGAGCTTCCCCTGACGAGGTTACTTCATGGTGTGACATGATGACAGAACAATACTAGGTGTGCTCTGAGCTAGTCCTTTGGTCGTTCTCGGGCTCCTCTTGAGCTCCTTTAGACTGAACCAATTTTCACAAGCCCAAAATGACAGCATAGTGATGTGTGTTTTTCACAAACGCATGGTGTAGTTGTAGTAGGCACTAGTAAGTACGAGTCAAATCCCATAGGGATCTCGTTATCAATTACTAGAATTTACAATGTAAGTTGCCTAAATCAATAAAGAGTATAAAAGATATTAAAGAGAATTGATGAAAGAGCAGCAATTAATTAATTAGCAAAGTGTAATTATAAAAACCTAGGATTGGGTTTTCACCACACTTTTGGTCTATAACAAATAATTAAAATCTTTCCTATTGTAATTACTTGGATAATTGAGGATGGTTTAACCTAAATTAATTACTAGCCTCTTTCAAGGTCTAA
>JANHAO010017016.1:0-14145 GCA_026873985.1 Saraca asoca
ATAAAAAAGGAAGAAATAAAGTTTGTATAAAATAATTAGATAATATGTCATAATTAATTATATTATATATTGACTATAATTTCAACAAAAAATAACAAAAAATTTCTCAACTTTTTTATTTTTCCAACTTTTTAAATTTTTATAAATTTTTTTGCCAAAACTTTTTAATTTTTTTCTTTTTTATTTCAATTTTTTAATAAGGTTGTGGTTGCTGCTTTCTGCTCGTAGAGAAAGCAGCAAGTAGAGGAAGCAGTAAGCAGGACGCAGAAGAAGCGGCGAGTTGAAGGAGGAAGCAGAGAGCAGGACATAGAGGAAGCAGCAAGCTGAAGTAAAACAATTATTGTACAATATGTTTGGTGGAAAGAATTAAATGAAATTGATATTAGTGGAAAAAATTGAAAAGTTATCTTCATCAGTGATGACGACATAATAATACATGAAGCTGACATGTTGACAATAATAATAATGACGTCGCCCAATGACAAGCTGACATAATAACTTTGTTTATTTATCTTTAATATAATAAAAAAAACTAAATTTATTTGGTATTGTCCCCTATTCTAGCATCCAAAAAGAAAAATAGCCCCCATTTGACCAAGTCAAGTAATTCACTACTGTTATGTAATAAGAGGAATTTTCTTTAATCAAATAAATCTCAATCCGTTCATTAAAATAATTTGTTCTCTGACAAAAAGTACAAGATAAGATCAATTTTTTCTTTAATATATGAGTTAGACTCTTCCTCTACATCCTACTTGTTACTTCCTCTTTCAGTTCACCGTTTCCTTTACTCACTGCTTTCTCTACGAGCAAGAAGCAACAACCATAGCCCCATTAAAAAAAATGAAATAAAAAAGAAATAAATTAAAAAGTTGTAGCAAAAAAAAATTTACAAAAAATAAAAAAGTTGGAAAAATAAAAAAGTTGAGAAATTTTTTGTTATTTTTTATTAAAAGTATAGTCAATATATAATATAATTAATTATGACATATTATCTAATTATTTTACACAAACTTTATTTTTTCCTTTTTTTTATTTTTAAAATTTTTTGGAAAATTTTTTTCTTTTATTTTTTATTAAAATAAAAAAAAGTTAGCAAGGGGTATTTTGATGTTTCCTCAAACATCAAGGAGGAAAATGATGATTCTTCAAACTTCAAAGGGGAAAATGATAATAACTCTTGCAGAAACAATCATTGAATCTAAATTTCAAATCACCCAACACAGTCCCATTTTCAACAACTTCAAACATTTTAATAGATCAACAAAAAATTCAAGACATTATAAAACTAATTAAAATCAAAACATGTTAAATTAACAACAAGTCTATACATTTTTCTACTAAATTCAGTTAAAGAAATCATGACCATTAATCTCGAATTGTTGTCAATTTTTTCTTGAGTTTGAAGGCTTTGATTTCCTTCAAAGTAGTGCAAGTTTATACAAAACTAGCATGCTAAAATTAAATAGTTGCTTACATATACAATAAACTTAAGTATAAGTATCTAAACTAAAAATTAAATAGTTTCCTACATATGCAATTAAACACTTAATCAAGTATAACTTGAATATAAAGGCTTTTTCTGCATCACTTAACAAGCTTTCAAAGATATGCAACCACTCAATAAAATTATTTTCAACAACATTATGCACCTTATCCTCCAATCAATCATCCAAACCCATATCAATTTCATTGTTTCGATACCCTCCCTTATCTTGATAATTACTAGACATACTAGACAATTCATTTTCATCGCACCATATCTATTGTATATAACCTTTATCAATGCCATGAACAAATAAATATCTTTTATTTCCTCAACTTTCATTCTCTTAACACAGCATCTCACACAAGGAAGCCTAATCAGCTAATTACTATTTGTAGTGTATTAATCAACAATAAATCTAATAAACTCCTAGACCGTATTTGCATATTCTTCCCTCAACCGATTAGTAGACATCCACCTAAAATCTATGACTACCTAATCTAAATTTTGAGTAGTTGATGTTGTGATTATTGTATCTCTAAAATTCAATGTGAATCTGTGGCTACGGATAAAGCCGCACACACACACACCTAACATGTTCCAAACTCATTGACAACCCATTTCCATCTTCAAATGGGGACTATTTTTCTTTTTGAATGTTAGAACAGAGGACAGTACCAAATGAATTTAGTTTTTTTAATTATATTAAAAATAAATAAACAAAGTTATTGTGTCAACTTGTCATTGGGCGGCATCATTATTATTATTGTTAACATGTTAGCTTCATGTGTTATTGTATCATCATCACTGATGAAGATAGCTTTTCAATTTTTTCCACTAATATTAGTTTCATTTAATTCTTTCCACCAAACATATTGTACAATTACTTCAGCTCCCTGCTTCCTCTGTGTTATGCTCGCTGCTTCCTCCTTCAACTCGCTGCTTCTTCTGTGTCCTGTTCGCTATTTCCTCTACTCGCTGCTTTCTCTGCGACTAAGAAGCACCAACCATAGCCCTATTAAAAAGTTTTAGCAAAAAAATTTACAAAAATTTAAAAAATTGGAAAAATAAAAAAGTTGAGAACTTTTTACAATGTTTTTGTTATTTTTTATTGAAATTATAGTCAATATATAATATAAATAATTGTGACATATTATTTAATTATTTTATACAAACTTTATTTCTTCCTTTTTTTTATTTTTAAAATTTTTTAGAATTTTTTTTTCTTTTTTATTTTATTTTTTTATTAAAATAAAAAAAAGTTAGTAAGAGATATTTTGATGTTTCTTCAAGGGGGAAAATGATGATTCTTCAAACTTCAAGGGAGAAAATGATGATTCTTCAAACTTCAAGGGAGAAAATGATTATAACTCTAATAACAAGGGGCATTTTGATGTTTCCTCAAACATCAAAAGGGAAAATGATGATTCTTCAAATGTCAAGGGGAAAATGATAAATAACTCTTTCTGCAAAAATGTGTATAGCAATAAATTTCTATAAAAGTGTGGCTAGCATCAGGTTTCTATAAAAATGTAGCTAGTAATAATTTTTTTTTAAAGAAAAGATGTAGTTTTTTTTTATAAAAAAATGAAAACTTTAGTGGGAGAAAAGATGTCAGTTTTTTATACAAAATTGACGTCTTTAGTGGTTTTTCTTATCAGTTTCATAACTTAGCCAACATTGTAATCTTTTTAAAAAATTATTTTACATTGATTTTTTATTAAACAAAGACGAATAAAAAAAATTTTCAAATGAAAAGATGTCAGTTGTTGATTAAAAGTCAATATTGTTTATTATTTTATACATCAGTTAAAAATTTGACATTTTGTTTTATATGTCGATTAAAAATCTAATGTGGATTATTCTAATCTACAACATCACTTAAATAGAGGTTGATCTCTAAATCAACATGGCATGTGTGACATAACCAACATATAAGTTTATTTTTGCAATAGTGTGTTTATATAAAATATTTTATATATATCTTATTTGAATAAAAAAATTTTCCTCCTTAATCACGCAAAACATCTTATTTTAAGTAATTTATGAAAATTTAATATATTATTTTATATTATCATATATTGATTTTATGTCAATTATTTTCTTAAATAATCATTTTATTTTATACTTTAATTATCCATTTATTTATTGATTTTGAAAATCAATTTTATTACATATATCAGTTGATTCAAGCAGTCAACATTGATATCTTAACTAGCTTGTAGCCTATTATGTAATGTACAATTTTAATTAATTTTATTTGATTGTAATTTATAATTAGTATTAAGATTATAAATTATAATATATTTAAATATAAGTAAATTATTATCATATTTATATGTATTAGATGATTATATAATTGGTATAATTACATTTATATTAATTGTGAAGGAATATTACATTTTTTTAATTTGATAAATTTATTACATTAATATTTCAAATTAACTAAATTTATCATTTGA
Organism: Saraca asoca; assembly: GCA_026873985.1. Classification (NCBI taxonomy): domain Eukaryota; kingdom Viridiplantae; phylum Streptophyta; class Magnoliopsida; order Fabales; family Fabaceae; genus Saraca; species Saraca asoca. Next base: position 3,949 of record JANHAO010017016.1, read on the forward strand.
ATTTTTTTTATTTTTTCAAAAATATTTTCTTAATATATTAATACTCAGGTGAACTTATTTATAAATATTTTATTTAAAAGTTTAAATTAACTATTTTATATCAAAAGATTTAATTATTTTATTAATAAGAGTTTATGTATTGTCATAACTAAAATATTATCTTAAAAAAATATATACTTTAGAATTTTTTTTATGAAGTTTCATAAATATTTTAAATTAAAATTATTATCAATAATCAAAAGTGATATAAATATCAAATTAAAATCTATTGATGAATTTAGATTGAAAATCAAGTGTAGATAATATTATTAAATAATTTTTTAAAATAGATAATTTTGACAAAAATGAGAATATATAGCATTATTAAAGTGGATTATAATTTAAAAAATTAGAACGCATATTATTAAAATTATTTAAATTTCTAAGTTATGCAACTCATTGAAATATTAAAATATTTCTAACTTTTATTTTTAATATTAAATATTTAAATAATACTAAATTCAAATTTGAAAATTATTTCAATAATATTAAAATAGATATAAAAAATCCATTACTCAAACAAATAAATAATTCAAATATTAAAAATTAGAAATTAAAATATTGTTTGATAATTTAAAAAATTAAAAAATTAAATTAATAATTTAATTAAAAATCAATTATATATAATTTAGATAAATATTAATTTAATTAAAAATCAATTATAGATAATTTAGATAAATAACTTATTATTAAAACAAATAAATACAAAATTTTATCTATGATTTGAATAGGAACAAAAAAATAAAAAGAAAATTAAAAGTTCTTATTACTTGCCCTCTTTTAACAAGTGGAAGACACTTGTTACGTAGTGCATTTGGATGAAAATAAATGCTATGACTTTTATAATAACAAGAAGATTCAATTTACAAAATATTTTAAGAATATTCTATATTGTTGTTTTACATTTAATCAAAATGTTTTAAATATTTCTAATTTGAATAATAAAATGTCATTCCCTCAATCATGTTAAATATATTATTTAAGTTAATTTATGAAAATTTTAATTTAGTTTATTATTATGCATTATCATAATTTTTGTATTTATCATTTTTTAAATAATTATCTTGTTTGATAAAATTTTATTACCAATCAATTTATTTTAGAAATCAATTTTGATACATTAAATTAAATCTATATACTAATGTGTTTTACATTTATATTAATTTGTATAGTAATTTGTTTTATTTTTATACTAATTTATTTTATGATTGAATATTATTGATGATGACTAATTATGATTGATTTTGATAATATGATTATGTCTGTGAAAGATAAAATTACATATAAATTATTCCATGACCTAGATCATACATGAATAACACCATCTTAGTGCATATGAACATACATTAAAGGTACTAGGTTCTTCTCTCCTAATCTTACAACTAAATCTCTGATATGGTAGAAGATAAAACTTTATTCGTTAGATCATCATAGAGAGATCTAACACTCAATTTAGAATAGGTGCATTGGTTTTCCATTTAATAATCCCCAATGGGCCTATTAGATTTGCACAATTTAATCTACATCTTATTAATTAGAATAATAAGTCCACGAATTACACTAGACTATAGGGCCATGTTATGTATCTTATTTGACCATATTATCTTAGTTCAAAATCACAATTAATGTTAGCTCATATTAGATTAAAAATAAAATATCATTCTATCAAATAAGATCCTTAATATTGAATCATAGTAGAACATGTATCAATTAATGCGACACAATTCTTTCTATCGTTACTAATACTAATGAATCTTGTCGACATGAACTAGATATAGTAGTATAGCAACTGACAATAGTACTAAATTTATGGTTTGTAATGTGCTATTTTACTTATTGATCACCAATTCCTCTTTGTTATGCATCACAGGTATGTAAGAGAAATCCTTATGGTTTAGACAATTTAAACTTGTATGCCTTAAAATTAATTTTATATCCAGGATATTTTTATGTGTCACAAGACATACACATAAGTCTAATGATAAATGCCCTAGGCTCTTGCTTAAGATTGACACAGATCCTAAGACTTCGTACAAACAAATATATATCAAACTTTATGATTGAATCATAAATGATAATCATTTCAAAAATCCATAATAATCAAAATACATCAAAATGATTTCTCAAACATAACAAAATCAAGTAGAGCTAATAAATATATGCTGACCCCCACTAACCAAACATATCAAATGACTCTAGTTTATGGGTCAACAACCATACACTCTGTCATTATACGCTCTACTTCTATATCACCTTTCTTTATCAACTATTTTAAGGTCAAGTAGTACTTGGTATCCATATGCTTAGACCATGTGATACCTTTTTTATTCTTAGAGAATAAAACTGCAACTATATTATCACAATATATTCGGATAGGTTTGAATATAAAACTGACAATGGTCATATTAGCAATGAGCTTATATAACCATACATCATGTGTAGCTGCTCTATAGCATGCCACAAAATTAGCCTAGATAGTGGTGAAGCCAATAGTGTTTGCTTGGCACTTTTCCAAGAAACTACACCACCTGCCAGTGCAAACATGTAACCAAATGTAGATTCTCTATCATTTTTACAAGCAGTAGAATCTGAATCGGTGTACCCCAAAAGTTTAAGGCTTTCAACCCTCGTAATGTCAACATATAGTTTGTAATTCCCTTTAGGTATCTTAAAACATTCTTCACAACAACCAAATGGTTTCATCTTAAGTTAGACAAATATCATCCTAAGAGACCTACAACAAAGGCAATGTCTGATCTAGTACAAACCTAAGCACACATCATGCTCCCTACTGCATTAGAATAAGGGACATTCTTCATTGACTCTCTCTCAATGTCATTTTTAAGACATTGTGCCAAACTTAATTTATCACCTTTATGGATTGGTATATTTCCTTGATTACTATTATGCATATTAAATCTCTTTAGTATGCGATTATTGTATGCTTCTAATAGAGACCCAACAAGTTCCAAGGCCTATCTCTTTGGATTTCAATGTATAGAACAAAAGATGCATCTGCAAGGTTATTCATGTCAAATTGTCTAGATAATAGTTGCTTAACCTTATGCAACATGCCTAAATTGTTACTTGCAAGCAGAATGTCATCCACATAAAGGATGAGAAAAATATATTTGCTTCCACTTAACTTGAGATATATGTATTTGTCCACTTTATTGTCAACAAATCTAGAAGATTTGACTATTTCATCAAATTTTAGGTACCATTATCAAGATGCTTGCTGAGCCCATAAATAGACCTTCTCATGCAAAACTTTATTGAAGCTTTTATTCTATACACATAAAAATTCAAAGAATTACACGAATACTTATGCTTACTAATTTTTTTACAAACAATGGGGGGCTTTATTGGTAACATCGGTGAAGATGTTCAGCGTTCGAAGCTTGGGGAAATTCTGTTCCTTCCATATCCACCAAGTAATAAGCCCCATTGTTGATAACTCTTTGGTCCCAAGGTCCATTCACTAGCTTTTCATGCTCCTAAGAGGATAAGATGCAAAACGAGGTCTCCAGGGTTATAACTTCGAGCTCATACTCTTCGATTGTAGTACCTCGCTACGCACTGTTGGTAGGTTGCAATTCTGAGGTGGGCTTTCTCTCTCATTTCTTCTGCAAAATCCAGATTCGTGGCGAGCAGTTGATCATTATCTTCTGGATTGAAAATGGCTCTTCGCTGGGACACTATTTCAAGCCCTATGGGAATCATGGCTTAGCACCCATATACCATCAAGAAGGGGGTTTCTCCTGTGACATTGCATACTATGGTTCTGTAAGCCCACAATACCTTTGGTAGTTCATCCACCCATGCCCCATTTTTGGCCTCCGATTTAGCCATCAAGATTTTCTTGATAATCTTGTTAACGGCTTCAACTTGCTCGTTGGCCTATGAGTGATCCATAGCTAAGAAGCTTTTTGTGATCTTTAGGTCTTTGTAGAATTAGATAAATTGCTTGTTGTTGACTTAGGTTCCATTATCGGTCACGATCTACTGAGGGACTCAAAATCTACAAATAATATTGTTCCACACAAATCTTTCAATCTTTGCAGAGGAGATCTCAACGAGCTCTTTTGCCTATGCTAACTTGGTGAAGTAATCTACAACCACTATTGCGTGTTTGCAATTGCCACAAGCTGTTGGTAGAGGTCCAATTAGGTCCATGCCCCAGATCGCAAAGGGCCATGGACTAGTCATTTGTCGCAGGTAGGTTGGCAGAGCTCGCAGGACTTTTACAAACCTTTAACATTTATCACATTTTTTGATGAGATCAATAGCGTCCTGCTTCATTATGGCCCCAGTAGAACCCCTGTCAGAGAGCTTTTTGAGCCAAAGATAGCTCCCCGGTGTGGTTTCCACAATGTCCTGTGTGGATTTGCTTTAGGATGGTATCGCAATCACTGCCGTCGATACACCTCAAAAACGGGGTCGAAAACCCTCTTTTATACAACGTCATCATAAATGCAGTATCTGGCTGCCCGAGCTCGTAGTTGTCATGCCTCAAGCTTATCCTCCAAAAGCTTGTCGTCTTGTAAATAACCCAAGATCAGGTTCATCCAAGATCTTGGTGCCTTGGCCATTGTCATCACAACATCATTTTGCTCAAAGCTTGGGGACGAAAGGGTTTCAACTGGGAACGCCCCCAAGAAGTCAACATCTTCTGATGTAGCTAGGCGAGCTAAGGTGTCAACCTACACATTCTGAGCTCGCGGCACTTGGTTGACTTCATATTGTTGGAAAGAATTTAATGATTCTTGGACTTTTTGGAGATATTCCCCAAGTTTGATATTCACCCCTTACGTGGTTGACTATGAGCTATGAATTACTGAAGATCCTTAGTCTTTTAGCCCATACCTCCTTGGCTAACCCTAGCCTGGCCAGTAGTGCTTCGTACTCAGCTTCGTTGTTGGTAACTTGGAAATCAAACCTTAAAGCACAGAGGATTTTATGTCCCTCTGGGCTAATAAGGAGCACCCTTGCTCTGGCCCTTTGATTACTCGATGACCTATCAATATATAGCTCCCACCATGGGGCTTCTGAAGTTTCCACCTCTTATTGCATTGGCCCCATGAATTCTATGATAAAGTCGGCCAGAGCCTGCCCCTTGATCGTCGATATGGGTTTGTACTCAATGTCGAATTGGGCAAGCTCAATTGCCCATTTGAGCAATCGACCTGAGGCGTCGGTCTTTTGCAAGACTTACCTAAGCAGAAATTGGGTGAGAACCTTTATGCTATGGGCTTGGAAGTAGAGATGCAGCTTCCTTAATGCGATGACTAGGTAGTAGGTGAGTTTTTCCATTGGCGAGTACCTCGTCTCAGCGTCTAGCAGTCGCTTACTCACATAATAAATAGGGAGCTGAGCTCCTCCCTCTTCTTGCATTAAGGCTACGCTGAGGGCGTGTTGGCACACACCCCTTCTTTTGGTTTGGATAAGAGTGGAGCTCGTCCGAGTTAATTTTTTTATTGTTAATAAAATAATTATTTTTTAGAAATTAGAATTAAAAAGAAAAAAAATTTCTAGTGAAATTCCAAAGCTAATTAATCAATGGAGATTATTTTTTTAAAAATTATAATATTTTTTAAAAAATTATATATATTCCGACAGATTTTTTGATGAATTTCCAATAGATTTTCGAATGAAATTCTAATAGATTTTGATGATAAAATTTTTGATGGATAAAAGAGAAAAATAAATTCTTTTGAAAATCCGTCCCCAAAAGTGCCATCAAAATTTTTCTTTTGATGCTGGTTTAATTGATGACTATACTCATTTTCTTATTTGTCATTTTACATATAAACAACTAATAATAAATAAGCGATTTTAAATATCTTTATATAAATAGCTAATACTATCAACTAGTCAAATTAATTAATACAATAATATATCAACTAACTACTAATACAATCAACTAAACACTAATATAATTTGTCGATTATCAAAGAGGATTCTTATGTTTTCAAGAATGCATAAAAGTCATGAGTTCTTATGTCACCCTTGGGATAATCCGAGCCAGTCATATTTCTTTCCTTTTTTTTTTCCTTTTAGGATTTGAGAGTCTTGATGTCCAATGTGCAATGAAAGTAAGTACTTATTTGGATAAAGAAGAAAAATTATTTTTCAATTAAGTAAAATTGCTTTTTTCTAACAAAAGGTTTTGCTTGAAATATCACCTAAAAAATTAATTCTAATTGAACATAATTAATCATAAATTACTAGTTTTAAAATAAAATTAATTATAGTAGAAATCTTCGCTTTAAAACATCATCTATGAATTAGTTTTGAAAAATTATGAGATAAAAATTACAATAAAAACCTTATATAAAACTTTTGACGATACCATAATTAGTGGGGTTTAGTGAGAATAATGTCATTATTTTGAATAAACATCCATTTTCATTCTTATGATATACAATTTTTCTTTTCAATTTCATCATTATGATATATTTTCTCAATTTTTTCTTGAATAATATTAATTTGTTTAATTTTATTCATCCATTAATGTGTTATTCAAATTCTTAATAAAAAGTTGATATGAAAGGCTCAAAACTTGAAAAAAAAAGACGGACATTTTTAAGCCTATTGGAGGGAGAGTAAATATAGTTAACTATTGATTGGGCCACACAGGTTTCAAACCTTTCACATTATATTTTCATTAAGAATTTGAATTACACATTAATCAAAGGATGCAATTGAATAAACTAATATTATCCAAAGACAAAATTAATAAAAAAAAATTCACCTGAACAAAATTACGTTTCACAGGATTGAAAATGAATGTTTACTCTATTATTTTCTAATGAAAAAATTTTCTAATCACTAGAATGAGTCTCTTTTTTTCATGTTGGTAGTAAGAATACATTATGTAGTGGCAGGCAAGGAGTCAAAATTGGCTTATAGGTGTTAAAATGGTTTGGATCTAATATAGATTTATATTTTAAAAAAATTGTCATTTATTTTATATTAAATATTCTTATAATATGAACAATAGTATTATAATACTATCTTTTGCTATTGCTTTTTCCTTTATTTATCCTATACTAATAAGTTGCTAACCATATTTTTTTTTATAAATTTTAAGTTATTAAATTGTAAACAACCATTATTATATTATATTTGCATTTAATGAACCGAGTTAAGTTGTTTATGAGCTTAATCTAATCTAGTTTCATTTGAATAAATTGACTTGAATCGAACTTTAACAAAATTATAAATTGAGATCATTTAAAGCGAGTTTAACCTCAGTTGAGACAAGCTCAACTCAGTTGGACTCATTGTCAATCCTATATCAAGAACTTTCATTTAGAAAATGATTTATGTTTCAAGTATGGGTGATTTAGTTGTGTCTATTTGATGGTATTTGAAATATTGTTATGTATTTTATATTTTTAATTTATGCTATCTCATTGTACTTGTTTAAAAATATAAAAGATGTGACAATGTTTTGTAAGCTGCTAATATAAATATCACTATACTATTGATGCATAAAATATAAAATACTTTAAAAAAATAGAAATAATGCTATTTATACATAAGTTTTTTTTTCACTATTTCTCACGTAATTACATTTTAAGGCTGGATTTTGTTCTGGAAGGAAACATAAATGGCCCACATAAAAATTTAATTAAAAAACAAATTAGTGTGAGAAAATATTCCTGTTTGGCAGCATTGTCGAAAATTACAGAAAAGTGCAGTATCATGTGCCTAAGTATAAAAAAACGACAAAACCTAATTGCACTGCAAGTGGTTCGTTTTATTTCTCCTTTCTTTTATCTTTATTTCTCATCTCTTCTGTCTCTCCATTTAAAATATGGATCTCTTAGGGGGGTTTGGTTTCATTAAATATTTCATATTTTTATTTTTTAAAAGTAATTTTTATTTTTAAAATTTCAAATTTTAGAAAGATGTTTAATTTGATTTAATATTTTTTATTTTTAAGAAATGAAAATAATAAAAATATGTTTGATTTATTCATTTTCAATTAACTAAAAATTTTAAAATTTACAATAATGTCACCGTGTTTTTAATTTTTAAAAATGAAAATAATAAAAATAATTTTTTTATTTTCAATTTTTAATCTATTTTAAAAAATATTTTCAAAAAATATTTTTAATAAAATCAAATCAAACATGTTTCTAATATTATTTTCTGTTTTCATTACAGGAAATATTTAAACCAAACACCACCTTAGTTTTAAAAAAAATAGAAAGAAATTAAAAAGTAAGTTATATTTAATAAAATCATTAGTTTTAATTTAATATCAAATTTTTTTGTCAATAATTGAATAATGATTTAAAGAAAAGATTAAAATTATATCGAATAAAATATTAAAAAATCAAAATTAAAATTTTCAAATGAGAGGAATTAAAACGATGCAACCTATATTTTAAAATAATTAAAATTATATTTAAATCATAAAAAAAAATAGTGATTCTTAAAATAGTTTAAAGAAAAAGATAAACATTTTTTTTTTCTAAAAAACGGTAAAAAAATTCGCAAATAGAAATTGAGCATACAAATCCCTCTCATCACCTTTGGCTTTTCCTGAAGTTAAAACAGATTTATTATTAACTAGACCACAAATAAAAGTAGATACTGGATAAGTTTGTCAGGATGAGTTTGTCAAGCCCTCTATAAATTCAAACCCATCTCACCCTAAACATCACAAGCCACTTCATTCCAATCTAAGAAGCATGGCCAAGATTTCCTCTCTTCTCCTACTCCTTTCTATTTTCTACATTCTAGGAACATCCAGGTTCACAATTGCCAATTCCTTAAACTTCATCAAATCTTCTTGCAGCACAACGCAATACCCATCTCTTTGTTTTAAATCTCTCTCAGTCTATGCTTCCACAATTCAACAAAACCCTTACAAATTGGTCCAAACAGCTTTATCTCTCAGCCTCAACAGGACAATCTCAACTAAATCCTTTGTATCAAGACTTAACAAATTTAGGGGTCTGAAAGCCACAGAATATGCAGCTCTTCATGACTGCTTGGAAGAAGTCAATGATAGCGTTGACCGGCTAAGCCCGTCACTGAAAGAACTCAAGCTTTGCAATACAAAAGGTGAGGATTTCAGATGGCATATAAGCAATGTGGAGACATGGGTCAGTGCAGCCTTGACTGACGGGAGCACTTGTACTGATGGGTTTGCTGATAAGGCTTTGAATGGAAGAATCAAAACTTCTATCAGAGCAAGAATGGCTAATGTTGCTCACGTTACTAGTAATGCATTGTCTCTCATCAATAAGTATGCCTCAGAGCACTAAGCCTGTGATGTAAGAGTCAGCTAATTATGATAATCTTATATGTGTTACTTTTTAAATTTTCTTTATTATTAATATGGAGATTTATAATGCAATAAAAATAAAGAATTTGTTATAATTACAAGATAAAGTTAATGATTTAAAATTTGAAAACGTTGGTAAAATAATTTTTAAATTATAAAAATGATCATAATAAATCATAAGTAATATTTTATCCATACAATCCCGTTCATTCATTGTATTGTTAGATGATAAAATTATATGTATGAAAGGTCGAAAGTATATAAATAAAATATTATTCAAAAATTATTATATCTAATTTTATAATTTAAAAATCATTTTATCCATATCTTATAATTTTTAAGATGAGATTGTTAATTTTATCTAATTATAATTAAGTTACATATTATCATTCAGAAAAAAAAAGTAAATAATTAAAGTTTCGCACTTTAAAAATTGTATAAAGTTCATCTGTGATGTAAGGTTGTTAAGGTGTCTAAAGTTTGTTTTTTGTGCTTTTTGGAAAACCATATAACTGGGTTTTGGTTTATATGTATATTTTAGTGAGTGATTTTATTTTATGTGATACAATGGAAAAATATATAGAATTTTATGGAACTGATTTTCCTTTTGGCTAGACATGGTAAACGGACCGGTCCGCGCGGATGCGGGCCTAAACGGACCAAGTCCGTTTAGGTCCGCATTTAAACGGACCAACTTTTACTTGGTCCAGTCCGCAAAAAAATACGGACCAGTCCGCATGGTCCTTGGACTTTAAGCTGTTTTATTACTAAATTAGCTGGTCCGCGCGGACCGGACTTGGTCCGCATAAATGCGGGCCTAAACGGGCTTGGTCCGTTTAGGCCCGCATTTAAAC
>JANHAO010017017.1:0-14146 GCA_026873985.1 Saraca asoca
GTTTTTAAAAATTATTTTTTTAGAATAAAAAAATAAAAAACTTGTTTGGATGTAAATTTTGAAAACAAGTATTTTCTTTATTTTTTAAGATGAAAAAAATATATTTGATATTATTTACAGTTTTGTCATTAATGAAAACAGGCATTCTTCTTATTTTTGAAAAAAATCTGAAAACAGTTCTATACAAAAATAAGAGAAAACACCATTTTGGTGTTTCCTGAAAACTGTTTTTTTAGTTATACTTTTAAAAAATAGTTTTTGAAAAATAGTTTTTAAAAACAGGTTGCCAAACAGATTTTTTTATTTTTGTAAAACAAAAAAAATAAAAAAATTATTTTTGAAAATAAAAAAATAATTTCCCAAACAGCCCCTAAATGTACCTAAATATCTTAGGTACAATCCATAAGAGATAAAGGCTGGCTATCCATGGAAAAAAGGACTAGAGTTAAGTAGTTTAAGCAAGTAATGAGAGAATAGTGTTTGCTAAATGGATATAATGTAACATTTAGACCAAATGATAGTACTAGGTGTAGGGCTAAGTGCAGGAGTGAGGGATGTAATTTTGTAAATTTTGTTGGCAAAGTTGGGGATTTGAAACTTTCAAGCTAAAAACACTCTATTTGAAATACACATGTGTGAAAATATTCAAAGGACATTTGTCATCATCTGATTGGGTGGCTAAAAAAATAGTGGAGAAGTCGCTTGGAAATCAAAGGATGAAGTTGGTAAATATTATTGATACTACTAAGAAGCATTACATGGCTAAAGTTTTAGTGAATAAAGCTTACTGGCTTAGAAGAAATGCTGAAGACAAGGTAAATGGCAAGTTTCAAGAGTAGTATAGTAAACTTTGGGATTACAAATATGATGTTTTAAAGTATAATCCAAGGTTTACACTCAAGCTTTTATTGGACAGACCAGCACTAAACATGCAACCTAAGTTTTAAAGATACTACATGCATTTAGATGCTATCAAGCAAGGCTTCCTTTCATCTTGTAGGCCCATCATCGAATTGGATGGTTGTCACTTGAAGGGGATGTTTGGTGGCTAGTTGCTGGTAGCAATAACAAAAGGCCCCAATGACTAGTATTTTCCATTAGCTGTGGTAGTTGTAGAGGCTGAGGTTAAGGATACATGGGTATGGTTTCTTGATCTATTTTTGGGTGACATTAGTAACCAAAGGAGATGGATTTTTACATCTAACCAATAGAAGATATTCAATTTATTATATGCAACTTAGTTTTGGTTTCATTTAACTTGATTTTTTTCTAAGTTTCAAAAAAACTTACTTATGTTGATATAAGTAGATCTAGTGTTGAAGTTGCTTGTATCAGGTGTAAAACATAGGTTGTGTGTCAAACATATTTATGCCAATATGAATATCAAGAAGAAGTATGGAGGTGGTTTAGTGCTTAAGGACTTGGTGCTTGTAGCTGTGAAAGCAACTTACTAACAACAATGGCAAAAATATATAAATTAGCTAAAAAAGATTAAAGGGAAGCATACAATCATTTAATGGACATACCTCAAACTATGTGGACCAGATCTTCCTTCAGCTAAACAATAAGATGTGATATAATCATGAACAATATCTCATACGCATTTAATGGAAGAATATTGGAGCCAAGGGACAAGCCCATCATAACCACATTGGAATAGATAAGATGCTGTTAGATGTCTAGATTTGCTGAAACAAGAGCAAAAGGTGAGGCTTACAAAGATAAAATCACCTTAAAAGCAAGAAAAAGATTAGACAGTGTGGTATCCCAACCTAGGACGTGAATTGCAAAATGGGCAGATGCTAACAAAATTGAAGTTTGATGTTATCTTCAGAAGTTTGTTGTTAATTTACAGGAAAAAAATTGCTCTTATAGGTTTTGGGGTCTTACTAGAATGCCTTGTAAGCATGCTTGTGCATGCATATTTTTTATAAGAGATGAACCTTCTAAGTACATAAGTGACTATTATCTTCCAGATAGTACAGGGCTTGTTATGCTCCTATTATAAATCTAATAAAAATAGTGAAAACTTGTGATTTTAACACAATAGAGAGCCAATCTTGCCTTCACTTTATAGGAAAGCCCCTGGGAAGCCAAGGAAATTAAGGAGAAAAGAACCAAATGAATCGGATCATCCTAACAAACTAAGAAGAGATGGGACAAGTTTGCAGTGTTCTAAATGCAACACTTATGGCATAACTAGAGAACCTGCAAGAATCCAATTATAAGAAATGCCAAACCTACAAGAAGAAAAGGGAGGCAAGTAGGAGTTGCAAGTGGACAAACTGAAGGACCTTCTGCTATTGCATAAGCTTCAAGAAGCAAAGGTTAAGGGATTACATCATCCCAATGATGGTTGCCAAGAGAAAGTAATGCTATTCCAACTAATTTCTACCAATCAATAAAGAGATGCCTCTTTTTTATTAAGATTTTTAGTTAGAAGTGAATCATTGTCTTTAAATATTTACTTGATTTTTTTTTCTTTTGTGTGGACCACTATGTTGGAAAATGTTTATAGTACTTAGTTGAATCCTTCATTTTGGAGTAAAAGCAAGTTATTATTTTGCTATGGACCATTTACTTTTGTGAGACTGCATTATTTTGTATGGGCCATTGTGTTAGAATGAAATTCGTTCCAATTATATTGGGAAAAAAATTATCAAGTCCCTCCTATTTCAAGTCTTATCATTGATAATAAAATACGAGTCTCTATTTCAACTACTTATATGACAGGTACGTATATTGGAATAGATTTTATTAAAATACAGGGGGTACCAGTATCCCGTTGTTCTTGGTCATTCCTTTAATCAAACTGCAGCTCTAATCTATAGCTGGATCAGGAGCAATATTTTGTCATTTCTTAAGAAAGTAAGATCAGAACTACCCCAATTCCAACATATCCTTCCCACTAGTATAATGACTTGCAACAATAAAGAGATGAAGTATGTTACCAGCCACAATATAATTATACAACAATAAAGAAGAATAAAGGTACAAACAATACAAACTTAGGTTGATCTTTACATTGAGGGGTTCCAACTCCTCGAGCATTTCAATAATAAGCTTGTCAAAGGATCAGTATGTGTGTTGTTCTTTCTTTTGAGAAGGAATACTTGTTGCTAATCAAACAAGAAGAAAAAGCAACACCCTTTGAGCATCATACCGACAGGGATGACAATCTGTCTTCGCCACAACCCAGAAAAAAAAATTCTTTCTTATCATGTAAATTTGAATGAGAATTCTTGAATAATGCTCTTCCATTCCTTTGGGTAAAATACCACCAAGAGCATGTTTTCCTTGAAGCATAAGAGAAGAATGGTAAAAGCTATCAACGTTCGGATTCACATGGATTATTTTGCAAACAACTCAAAGAAGATCCAAGTGTTTATGGTAAGTTGCGTAGGGCAAATAGTCATGTCATTCAAAGGACAAGCTTTGGTATGTTTGATCACAGTAACATAAAACATAAAAAACCGACTAGGATTATGAATACAAACAATATCTCCTAGGCGAGCTATTTTGAAGATAATGGAAGCACGAACAGCCGAAGAAGCTCTTCTTTCATACAAATTGTCAAGTTTTTTCTGATTATTCCATATATCTAATAGTTCTACTCCAGTAACTCCAACAAACACCCAACCTAAGTCTATTTCAACTGGGGCTTCATCATTTTCACTACTATCTTCCAAGGTATTATCAACATTAACATTTGCATGCATTTGATGAGTCTCTTCATTCAAATGATGAGGACCAACCGTGGAAAGAAGGTCAATTCTCAAAGCTCGGGAACGATTACAATGACACATCAATGGGATAGTAGATGAAGTTGGTTTTTCAGATTCGACGGGATTACGATTCTGGTTAGAGTCAAGCATAAAGTCAATTGAATCGCTCAAGGAATGCCCCACAACATGAAGATTAATCGAAGTTTGAAAGAAATGAAGTAACAGAATATACCTTAAACAAAAGAAAATACCTATTAGATATACTTTGTACTGTAGGAACTTGAAGACTATATACTCGGATACCAGAATATTTCAAAACCTAAATATAGGACAACTAGATAAAATGATAACAGTATTTTAAACATATCAGCAAACACTTGGGGTGCAACTAAAATGAAGGGAACTTTATAAGCAATAGGAACCCGGAAGCAAAATGTGGGTAAAATTGAAGGAAAGAAAAGCCACACCTGAAAAATTCCAAACAAGGAATTACAAATGCATGAAGAACAGATAAGTTGGGAAAAGAAGCTCGTAATGAATACAGAGGAAGATTTGTGTTTCTTTGTAAGAAAGATAAAGGTTCGAAGAAATGAATGGCGTAGATTAAGAATATGGAAGCATTTGACGGCAAAAAATCATTGCATCGGGATTAGAGATGAATCATTTAGCCAAAGAAATACATTTACGAGATAAAATGAGAAAACGACCTTAAACCCAAAGCCCAAACGATAATAACGATGCATGCCACAAGCCTAACAATGAAAAGTAAAGCCTACCATAAGCATTATGCTTGGACTAGCCTCTCTCTCTCTAAACTCTAATTACCCTTATCCATTATCGTATTCTCTTTACTAGTCCCTAACTTGGGTGTCGAAGAAGTTACGACGGTTTCACCACTAAACCTTATTACAGATAGCTTGCAACAGCACACCGAGATGGAGTAAAAGAGTTCATCACCCCTGAATGTGATGTAAGAGAGAGGCAATATTAACTTTAGAAGCTGATAATAATAGTTGATCTGGAAATCATGAGAGTAAAAAGTAATTTAGCTTTGGAAACCAATTGTAATAAGTTGTCTGGAGATAGAGAATGAGAAGTAACTTGTAGAGATAATTAACTAGTCCTTGTAATAATAATATAATAAGTACATCATGCAGATAAGCAGAGGTAATAACTTGGTGCTGACTACTTAGATTATGCGTAAAACTATTAAGGTGATTAAACTTTATGCTAGCTGCCTAAGGCATAGGTAAGGATTTTAAGATCTATAAGATTAAGGTTTAGATTTTAATAAGTTCATATTATAGATGGATTGGGAATTCAGAGACTTTATATTATTAAGATATTGTTGGGTTTCAATTTGAATGTCTCCTAAATGTCAAATTTCAAGCACAAGTGAAAACAAAGTTAATTTCCTTTTTCCAAACTTAACAGGAGTTAGGAAGTCCCGGAGTTTCACTCAAACTCATTACATTTCGCCCCCAACAAAGTCATCAAAATTAGAAGAATACTCTATTAATTATTCCTACAAAAGAATTTTTATAGAAAACTTGAAGCAAATTAAATTGTTCATGAATACTCTATTAATAAAAAAAAATTGTGTAAAAACTATTAAAGGAACGTTTGCCGGTCAAAGAACATTTTTAATAATGAAAATGGTCACATTAAAAGCTGCAGAATAATGTTAGGCATTTATTTCTTAAAATACTAAAACGAGACTCTATCATCTATGCACTTTAATTCTTACCTCTTTAATAAGAAGATATTTTGTTTACAGAAGTATTTTATATTATATTAAATAAATCGTGAAATTAGCATAAATGACTGAAAATAACTTTTCTCTACGTTTTCTCTAAGAATAAATTGTCATCTAATAATTAGTATCAATCTTTGTACATAACTTGAATAGAATATAATAAAGATAATAATGTAAAATACAATAAAAAGTTGTAAATGTATATAGATTTTACATATAACAAATACAAAAAAAATTACAATTCCATTATTGAGAATTGCATAATCTTTTTTAAAATTCATTTTTATATAAAAGTTCCAACTTTCAATAAAAAGTTATGAAAAATATATAAAAATTCTTACAAAATTTGTAAAAATACATATCTGTACCAATTTTCAGCTTCGGAATAACAATGAATGAAGGAACGAGGGTGATCTCTACTCACTGCTCTAGGTTATTCTCCCATTTTCTCATTGGTAACAAAGTAACAAACAACTAACTCATGATTGCTAAAGCAGGGGCAGCTGCTAACAGCTTAACATCTTTCAGTCAATGTGAAAACTAAGTACCATCCCTTTGCCGAATATCACTCTTTCCCTTGTTCTCTTTCAATCAAATCCACCTTCTTTTTCAGGAAAACATCAGGTAAATCCAACAAAACATATCAGCTAAGTCCAATCCAGGAAAACCGCAAGGAAATTTTATATTTCCAACATTTTTCAGAGTTTCGTTTTTCTTCTTCTTCTTCTTCTTTTTCTTTTTTTAATTCTTTCTTTCCTTTGGATGCGGTACAACATCATGGAGACAGCCTCATAGGAACAAATATACAACTATTGAGCACTGCCAACAAGTGAAAAATACTTGATGATACCTAAATAAAATGGTGAAAAAGACACTAACTATATGTCAATTCAAAAAATTTAATGATACAGACAAAAGAAAATGCAATTATGAATAAATAACAAGCCCAGAGACAAACTCCTCAAACAGAATGGTATAGAGCAATGCACTTGAAGCAACCCTCTTGCTGCAAACAAATATTTTCCTATGAACCCGGTAGAGGTAGCCAGGTAGGCCTAACTTGCATACTGCTTAGCCCTGTCCGTTGGTTATTCCAAAACAAATTCAGCATACAAATCCTTCAGAGCAATCATAACTGTAGTTATCAATGGACCCATAATTGCTCCCTGGTAAACAACAGATTCCTTCCAGTCAAATCTAGAAATGCCATGGGATACATACAAGAATTATGCAAGTTCACTAACAGGATGAACAACCAAACGTTCCAAACCAATCATAACATGGGTTCGTTTCAGATTTCAAATGACTTGAGTTTATCACAGAAATGTAAACACCACATGCCTAGTTTAGAAAAGACGACATCAGCTTGGTAACAACATTTAGAATTCAACACTGAACAATTAAGATTCATCTGAAAGATATGAAGCATAACTTTCGTTTTAAATATATCAGAAAATAAGAAATTACAGAGAATAACAATGAACTCACCTCTAGGGCAGATGGGAACAATGTCATTCCGCCAATGATGCTAAGCCCAGTCAGATATGCACTATTCCCAGGCACATCTTCCAGAATTTCAGATGCCCCATAATCCATGAGGAAAAGGTGAATCACAGACAAGACAACAGCTACTATGTATCTACCTTCCAGCACTAGTTGCATAGCGGCTGGAATTGTTGCCAGCCAAGATGGAAATATTGGTAGCAGAGGACTGATGAAGGCAAGGACAGTTGACACGTACAAGAAATGTATTCTGTATAGCCTAAATAAAAGCCAAGTAAGACATCCCTGGAAAAATGCAATCTCTGCAGTAGCCAAAAGGACTCCTGAAATAGCTTTATCCAGAACTTCAACACATCTGACCCTAGCTGACTTTGACACTGGAAGCATGTACATCACTTGTTCTGTTACCCCACCAGACTCTGATGTAATGAGATAATACAAAACCCAGAAGAATACCATTGACTGAGATACAAAATTGAATACCTCTGCAGCTCCAGATATTATGGAATTTGCAACGGAGAACATGAATTTTACACCAATGCCAAGCACACTTGTACTAGTAGCAACAACACGTTGTGATACATCCATTCCCCTTACAGCAAATCCTTTTACCTTCTCAACTAAATCCTCCCGGGTGATTATGAGTTCTCTGAAAATTGAATCCAGCTCTGTATAAATCTGACTCCATTCTTGATTTCTAACCCGACTCTTCAAACTCAATAGCTTTTCTGTGTATGGCAAGGGGGTCATCAAAGCCGTTGAAGGTGCTGAGGAGTTACCAGGTGTAGTTATCACAAAATGCTTAATGCTAGCCACAAATTCAGTCATATTGTACTGCATTGCCAAACTATCAATCTGATATGACACTGCATCATACAACTGGGTAGTGTATCTATCTACTATTCCTGGAACATCATTCTCATCCATCCACTTCTTAACCCCGATTTTTTCAGCATAATTGCTCTCTTCGACATGCATTTTAAGTGAAATTACTGCATCCTTCCCTTCAACTCCAATCTTATAAGAGAAGAATATTACACCAACCAAAAACCCAACAATCATACCAACAATCAACCCAATTGCCACAATGGTTTTTAGTCTTTTCAGTATTCCTCGTGTAAAAAAGGCACTAATTGCACTACGTCGGAAGCTATTACTCCTAAAGGAAGATAAAGCAGACATAGTTGAATCTACATTCTTAGAGCTAAATACCAAACCTAATCCCAGGAGCCATAATGACCCTAAAGCGCCAACTCTCTCATATGCAATAATGAAAATCCCAAAAGACAGAAGCAAACGAAGTAACTTTGAAAACCCACTACGCTTCCTTCTTGGATTCTCAGATTTCGATTTCCTACCAAGAAACCTGAAAGTGGCTTCACAAATTTCAATTAGAGTACCAACAAAAACTCTAAAAATAGCCACAGGAATCGCAAGGACAGTCTCTGTGAGACCCAAATTCAAGGGTTCAGACCAGAATGCAACAAGGGTTCGCTGAATGCCCCTAAGAGGAATAGAACAAAGCACAGCCCACTGAAGAGGTCTGAGATATTCTTCCAATAGTTTACACACAGCGTACAGTATGAATATGGCGAAAGCAAGCCCAGCATGAGCCATGGCTATGTAGAGAGCTAGGCGTACCTGGGGATCGCCGGAGAGGGTGGCTTTGTTTTTTGGGTCGGCGACACTTGATGGCGGCGCGTTGGATTGCTGTGGCGGCACGTGGGACTGAGGAGTTGGGGATGGCTTTCTGATAGATGCAGATCGGAACATGTCTTCCCATGCTGGAGTGGTGGAGTTCGGGTCAGAATATGGGACAAGCTCCATGTATTGTTACAGAGGAACAGAACCCTGAGCTTACCGAAGCAAGCAACTCAAGAACACTGAAAACCGATGTTGCTGAAATGGAAATTGCAGAGGAGAAGAGATGGAAGTGAATATCTATGTAATGTAACGTTGTGGTGTCAGAATGGCTTTTGACTCTAAGAGGGTGATGAATGATTTGGACTTTCGTTTTCGTGGGACCTGAAAAAAAAATTGAATAGCGCTTTAACGAAAACCAAAAATGGAAGGAAAAATGTTGAATTTCATAGCTCGGTTTTCTTAATCATTAAGTCGTTAGGTTAAAAATGGTTTTAACTTCTGGTAAGGTTTTGGGTATCTGAGAGTGAATATGACGATCGAACAGAACCGGGAAAGAAAACTCAGCAAGTCAATGACCGTCTTTTACTTTTCCTAATCAGATTTAGATCCACATGTTACGACCAGAAACTTTTGGGCGAGATGACCGTGGGTTATATTTAAATATGCAAAATAATCCATTTTGCCTTTATCAGCTTTTAAAAGTTGAAATTAAAATTTTAAATTATTCCCAATCTTGAAATCAATATTCTTCCTTCCACTTAATTAAATGTTTTGTATAGTTAGATAATTTTTCATCAATTTAAATAAAATGATAATACCATTAGATATTTATTTATCGTATCATTTTTTATATAATTTATATTATATAATTAATATAAATTAAATTAAGTACATGAAATTAAAAATAAGTAGAAGAAAATGTATTTGAAATAATGTCATAAGCAAATAAATAATAATATTGTGACTTTTATTTAAAAATTTTATAAAAAATCATATAATTAACTAAGTGAATCACATATATTAATTTTAAGATTTTATATAATTTAATGTTTTAATTCTAAAGTTTTTAAAATCATATAGACAAAATTCAACCACTCTGTAATTGTAAAGAATTTTTTTTACATTTTTCTTCTAAAATAAATTAATATGAATTTGTATTTAAATCATTTTCTATTGATTTTATCAAAATTAAAAAAAATGTTTTCATGACACTTCATCTTTTTTTTTTTAAGAAATAAAAGTTTAAATTTTTTTAATGATAACAACAATAATAAATTACTTAACACATATAATATATTTTAGTATTAGTAGACCATAATTACAATAAAAAAGTTTTAAAAGAACATGAAGTGACACTATGTCGCTAAAAATATTAGCATTTAGATGTCTTAAGTTAAAAGTAATGTTAAAGACATAATCCTTTTATATATTTTCCAACCAAAAAAAGTGTAAATAATTATGAGTTACAACTTATGAGTTATGAGAGTGTTTAGTAATAGAACATAATTAGAAAAGGATATATATTGGTAGTTTATTTGTATAAGTAATGTTATAGATATTTTCTGATATTGTGAAAGATGGGCTGACAAAGGTCCAACAGCAAACAAATTCAAATAAGAAAAGAGCCAAGATCGCCCACGAACATAGAACAAGGCAAAAGCCCCAACTTACTAAGGAACGAGTCTTGGCTCGCATGGTTGACAATCTGTATTGTGCGAGCTCGCATTATCTACTGTGAGCTTACGAAGTTCAATCTTGTTGACCGAAAGCCAATATCAACTCCAGACTAAGAGTTCTAGCACGCGGATGTGACATCCTTTCTCCAGCAAAAGGGCTCGTTAAGGATAAACCTGAAGTAAAGTTTCTCTCGGATCAAGATTTGTGGGACTAGTCTGCAAGAAGTAGTGTGTAAGATCCATCCACAGAAAGTAATTTATAGAAGTTAGCCATCAGCCTATAAAAGCAATTTTGCAATAGTCTAGGCTATTTTGTACATTTATTTTGATGTAATAGAAATACAAATTATGTAATTATAATTGTAACCTCCCAGTCGCTATAAATAAGAGGAAGGAGATCACTATAAGGCTAAGTTGAAAACATATATCGAAACTCTATAGAAATTTCTCCAAATCAATAAAAGTTATCGTGAACGTAGGGACCAGTGCTACCTGATTTTAGCTGAACCATGTTAAAAATCATTCTATGCTATTTCTGTTCTTCTTCTCCATCTTTGTTAGTTCAACCAGATTGTAATTTGAGTCCTTGGAACTCTTCTAGTTGGCTGGATTTGGGATCGAACTAAAATCTACAATATTTTGGTGCCATCTATAGCGACTCATCTGCATTTTGGTTGATCTTCTTTTCAGTTGCAATGGCTAGAGGAGAAAGAACCCTCAAAAGCTCAATGCTCTAGTTGATCAGCTGATAGGTGCTCCCGTTGCCAGCACCGCTGTCGGTACACATCCTGAAATTGATCGCCAGCCTATTATAGCTCTTAGAACAGATGAGGTGTAGATAGGTTACCAACTCTAGCAAACGTTTGAGAACATGGTAAGAGAATTGGCAGATGCGGTTAAAGTGCTGATGCAAGCATAAGTTTTGGGCACGTAAAAACAAACCAAGATAGTTGCATGACTTCAACAGCTATGTGAAAGAACCAAGAAAAAAGACTTGACTTACTCCATAATCAACGAATAAGATTAGGAGCCTACCAAACTTGCAAGAATCGTGATAGTTAATGACCCGGGGGGCTCACAATGAGCTGAAAGCTCAAACAAGTCTGACCAGAGAGATACTTCAGGTCTCTTCTTCCGTAACCTGGAGATAAAAAAATTATTTAAGAGGCTAAAGCGACTAGAGGAGCACCTTCAAGCTTAAGATGATCAAGCTCACAACGAGGGTAGTTTACCATTCTCCAAAGAAATCAAAGCACAACTCCTTCCTCTCAAGCTCAAAATCCCCACAATTCCACTATACAATGGGGACACTGATCCTTATGACCACTTAGATGCGTTTAATATCCAGATAGATTTTCAAACAACTGACCCTCTGGTTAAATGCTATGTCTTCCCAACTATGATAGGAGGCATACCTTGAGTATGGTTCAAAAGCCTCCCAGCTCATAGTGTTACTAGCTAGGAAGAATGCTAGAAGAAATTTATCGATTAATACCAAGCTTTGAAAAGGCATATTGCACCTTTTTACCATCTTGCGATGATCTTTCAGCATAAGCACGAATTGTTGAAGGATTACATAATCAGATCCAGGCACGAAGCCAATTCAATAGAAAATCCCTCGGAGGAGAATATTTTAACGGCTATCTCAACAGGACTCTGCAAGGATGGAAAGCTATTTAAAAGCTTATACAAGTTCTCGGTTAGAGATCTAGTTGAATTTTATGAATGAGCTGCCAAACAGATCAGGTGGGATGAAACTTTTGGCGCAAAGGAATCCAAGCAAGAGGACAAGGAAAACAGCTCCACTCAAAGCAAGAAGAGGAGTGATGAGAGTCAGAAAACTGACCCCAACATCCAGCTCATGAAGAAAGCAAGAATTGAGCGACCTCAGCATCGAGGTCACCATGAAAGCTATAGCATCCTGTTTGATGCTCAAGATAGGATTTTCATCATAGAAAGAAATAGAAAAGATTTTGGGAAACCCAAATCCCTGAGGGTTCCTAGTAAGTTCAGAGACATGAGTAGATTCTATGCCTATCACAACGAGGTTAGGCATAACATTTCGGAATATTAGGCACTTAAGGATACTATAGAGGACCTCATCAAGAAAGGTTGTTTACAAGATTACATGGACTGACCCTCCGAGTATCAACCTCGGTAGCCCCAGTGAATTGTTGATCAAGAGCAAGGGCCTTCAATTAGAACAATATTTTGATATTATAATGTTGTTTGGAAATTTATGAATGAGATTCTAATCTATATAATGATTTTTGGCAAAATGCCACTCTATTCAAGAGGAAAGTTATTTTGTGTTGACTAAGTCAAGCTCGATTTCATCACCAGCTCGTCAGTTGAGGCATGAAGGCATTAAAATAAACTCATTCCAGTAAAAGCTATAAGCTCACTGAGGTGTGGAGGCATTAAGAATAAACTCATATCCTACTGGAGCAACAAGATTGCTGTGAAACTGAGCAACAAGATTGTTGTTTCACTTAGCAATAGGATTACTATGAGACTAAGCAACGGGATTGCTATTTTGCTGAGCAACGAGACGGTTGTGGATCTAAGCAACGAGATTGATGTTCCATTGAGCAGTAAGATTGCTACAAAACTGAGTAATGGGATTGCTATGAAACTGAGCATTGGGATTGCTATGAGACTGAGCAACGAGATTGTTGTTCTACTGAGCAACAGGATTGTTGGCAAAGTCAAACTTATAATGCCACTGAGCAACAAGATTGTTGTGGCACGGCTCACAAAGCATAGCTTTCATGCGACATGTCATTCACAGCTCGCATATGACTTACTACTAGGTGCAGCTCTCATGCAACATGTACTACTCATTAACAGAATCAATGTTATCATCTGTGGCATGTAGAATACTCAACACAGCATGCAAGAATCATGGAGAAAAATTCATTCATTAAAAGCCTCAACGAGGCACATTTACATCAGAAGACTCAGAATATAAATCAAAGCAAGCCTACAGCTATTACATTCTGAAAAAAAAAAAGACTGGTTCCTCAGAGAAGAACTCCAACTAGCAGGAGGATCACCGGGCACGTTTGCTCCTTAATTTTCTTGTGGCTGCCCTTCTTTGTTTAGAGCTCCTTTCCAGCTTTCCGCCCAACACTAAAAATTCAAAAGAAGCTAATGGACATTGTTGGAAAGGCAAAACCCCATGGCATAACCGTGAGGAAATAATCCAAGATCTATGCAAAATCTTTCAGAATCCTTAGAGAAGGATTGCCCATGAAGACTTCTTATACAACAGACTATACACGCTTCATTGGAAGGGCACACCTTTAGAAATATGGGGGCCTTATCTAGGGCACCCATCAGGTCACTCAGTGAAGAAGGAAGAAAAACTTTCTATGCTTTAAATAGATCAATCTGGTTTCATCGAAGAGTCCAGAAGAGCTCCCAACCACTCTCTCGTTAAATGCCTTGGCGAAGACGAGGCTAACTCGCCAATGGTTATGAAGCACGTACAATAAGAGGTATGGCCTTGAGTAGATGAAACAATTGGCTGATCAAAGACTTTGACTGCACGGTAATCTACAAATGAAGCCCTTTGCTAGCAAATTACAATTCTCACCCCGTGAAGCGAGCTGAGAGTTGGGGGTTGATGTTTAGGTATTTTCTGGTACTTTGAGAAATGGGTTGACAAAGTCCTAACTGAAAGAGTTGGGTGCAGCCAAGAAGGGAAATTTCAAAAAATTTTCTTCAAAAGCCCTTTCACTGGCCGAATCCAACCCCCCCAGAAACCCTTTGTGTTGAGGTTAGAATCAAAGAAATACAAGAGAGGATTAAACCTACCTTTAATCCAGCTCCTTGCACAG